>CAUYLG010008999.1:0-124866 GCA_963573385.1 Cacajao melanocephalus
TTCATCGCACTCATTCTCCGTCAGGCCTTGTTCTCTTGCTGATGAGGAGCTGCGATCCCCTGTAGGAGGAGAGGCATTCTGATTTTGGGTGTTCTCAGCCTTTTTGCACTGGTTTCTTCCCATTTTTGTGGATTTATCCACTGTCGTCTTTGTAATTGCCGACTTTCAGATTGGGTCTGAGTGGACATCCGGCTTGTTGGTGATGAAGTTTTTTCTGTTTCTTAGTTTTCCTTCGGCGGACGCCCTTTCCCCAGAGAGCTAGGCCTTCCCGGGTTCAGCTGTGCTTACTGTGAAACTCTCAGTCCTCAGTGCTTCCGATTGCTGTTCTCCTTGTGGGGTTGGGACCAGCTGAGCCCGACTCAGAGGGCACTCAGTCCCGTATACTCCGCACTGAGAAGCGCTGCGCCACACTGGGGCGCTGGTAAAACAGCCGCGCCAGCCAAAACAGTCGCGCTGGCGACCCGTGTGGCTCCTCTGCTGGGTAGCTCCCAGTTTGTGGGCAACAGAAATTTGTCTGAAATTGCGGTGTCCACTTGCTCTCTGCACTTTCACTGGGAGCTACAATCCTGAGCTGCTGCTAAACCGCCATCTTGGATCTCTCTCCGCCCAGTGATGAAGTTTTTTCTGTTTCTTAGTTTACCTTTGGCGGACGCCCCTTCCCCACAGAGCTGGACCTTCCCGGTTCGGCTGTGCTTGCTGTGAAACGCTCAGTCCTCAGCATTTCCAATTGCTATTCTCCTTGTGGGGATGGGACCAGCCGAGCCCGACTCAAAGGGCACCCCGTCCCGTATACTCTGCACTGAGAAGTGCCGTCCCTGAACTGGCTTTTTACCCTACATCTAGTATTTCACCAGGTTCTATTGTGCTTTAGCGTCTTCAGATTCACCCATCTCTTATCAACTCTGCCACCATTATCCCAGTCCAAAAAATTTGCCTGTCCTTCTAGCTGTACTGACTTCAGAAATACTCTGCTTCTAGCTGTTCACACTGCAGCCAGAGAGATATTTCCAAAAGGCAAATTCGATGTTAGCAGTTCCTGGATTAAACCCTTTCTGTGGCTTCATCCTGTCTTCAGAATAGAAAACAAAATCTTTAATAAGATTTCAAGACCTTTCTATCTGACTTCTGATCGCTTTGCCAATATCATCTCTCAAGCCAGTCCCATCTCTTGTTACATATAACATGTTTCAGTTCCTGGAAGGCACCCATGCTCACTCTTATCCTTGGGCCTTTGCACCTGTGATGCCTACTGCTCCTTCGTTTCCCCCTCAGATGTTACTTCCTTCCTTAGACTCAGAGGACACGACTTGGGCTTCCATTATGTTGGCAACTATCACCCATTTTCTAGTTGCTCATTCATCTTGTTAGACTATATGCTCTCTTAATTCTCACGATCCAAGTGCTTAGCCACCAAGCAGATGTTCAATAAATAATTTATGGACAAATATATTCTCACAACCTAGTGTTGTAGAAACTAAGTGAAAAACAACAGAGCCTGGGGACCCTGTTCCTGAGATGTGGTGGTTACGGTCTGCTTGGTTTTCTTATGTTCTGGCAAGGAGTTATTCTAGGGGGAGTTATTGCCAGATAATTATGTATTTTGGGGAGAGGAGTTGATTCAACTCCACAACTATCCTTTTCCAGTGTAGGTTGCCTTTTGTGTTGAAGGTTGAGGGATGTGCATTAAAAACTAAATATGTTAAAGTATCCCACATCCCAGTCTGAATCATCAGAAATATTTCAATAAATCCAAGAAAGGTATGACACCTGGAAATAAAAGCGGGTTTTTTGTTTTTTTTTTTGGCAGTTGTGGGGAGGTGAGGAAGAGCTGTAGAACAGGCAGGAAAAGAAGGAAGTACCAGCATTAACAAAGATTTTAAGTAACTACACAGTATGAACACGTTGCAATGTTAAAGAAAAAGTAGCAGTATATGAAATCCCAGTCTTCCTCCTCTAGGCAAATACAAACTTTATCCTTCTGGCTGCTCTGGCCAAAATACTTGAGTCATCTTTGTTCCCCCTTTTCTTTAGAACTGCGCATTCAATTTACTGGCAAATCTTATTGGCTTGACTTAAAAAAATCCACACACCAATGTTCATAGCAGCACTATTCACTATAGCCAAAGGGTGGAAACAACATCAACAGATGAGTGGATAAGGAAAATGTGGCATACCCATACAATGGATTAAGCTTTAAAAGACATGAAATTCTGGCCCACGTTACAACGCGGATGAACCCTGAAGACATGATGCTAAATAAAATAAACCAGACATAAAACGTGATTCTACTTAGATGCAGTGCCTGGAATCGTCCAATTCAGAAACGGCAAGCCCAGTGCTGGCTGCTAGGGGTTAGGGGAAACGGAGAATGTTAATTATTTAACAAGTGTGAAGTTTCAGGAGGAAAAGATGAAAAAGTTCTAGAGATGGATAGTGGTGATGGTTGCACAACAATGTGAATGCACTTAATGCCATTGAATTTACACATAAAATGATAAATATTATATTATGTATGTTCTACCATAACAAAAACATTTAAATGAAAAAAAAAAAAAGATTTTTAGAGCAAATCATCTCCCCACCCCAAATCCAGAATCTACCCACTTCACAGCCTTCCATACTTGCCTAGGACCCCATCATCTTCTGTCTGGAGTGCTATGACAGCCTGCTAGGTGTCCCCCCACCTTTTCCCTGTTCCCTCTATAACTATTCTCAATAGAGCTCCCAGAGCAGTCCTTTTAGAAGTCAGATTGTGACTCTTCGGCTCAACCCTCCAGAGACTTGGAGAAAAATTGAGAGCCTTTACAACTGTCTCCTGGCCCTGGGTGCTCTGCCCCAGCCCCGTCTCTGAAGGTCAGCTCACTAGTGTGCGTGTGTTTTTTTTTTTCCAACTTTTAAGTTCAGGGGTACATGTGCAGGTTTGTTACATAGGTAAACTTCTGTCATGGCAGTTTGTTGTACAGATTATTTCCTTACTCAGGTATTGAGCCTGGTTATTTTCCCTGATCCTCTCGCTCTTCTCACCCTCCGACCTCCACCTTCTGTAGGCCCCAGTGTGTGTTGCTCTCCTCTATATGTCCATGTTTTCTCATCATTTAGCTCCCACTTACAAGTGAGAACATGCGGTATTTGGTTTTCTTTTCCTGCGTTAGTTCGTTAGGAATAATAGCACTTTTACTAGTGACCTCTCTCTCATTCAGCTTCCACCACTCTGCAGTCTTCAGGCTCTCAGCATTTGTCTATTTCCATCTGGAATTTTCTTCCAGATAGCCTCAGGTCCTGCTCACAAAACTTCAGGTATAGTGAGGCCTTGTGTGACCACCCCATTGAAAACAGCAGCCCACCCCACCCCATCCTCTCCCCAGCGCTCAAGCCCTCCAGAGCATTTAACACAGTCCAGCCTGCGGTATAATAGACTTATGTTTGTATATTTTTCTTATCTAGATTATAACCTCCCAAATGCAGAGATTTTCTTTCATAATTGTATTCCCAGAAACTAGAATAGCACTTTGAAATATATTTATTGAAGTACGTTATTAACTTAATGACTCTGTTACTAAGTTGTTGAAAATTTTTATTATAAAATATAAAGAGGAAAAAACTTCAATTTTCACTGATATGAGAAGCACTCAAAATAGTATAATGCCTCTATTTTCAGTCAGACACTAATCTCTTTTTCTGCAGTTAGAATTATTTTCCTAGGCTAGATTATAATCAAGAGGAGAAGGTATATATTTTTTTGTTTCCCCACATGGCTCACAAAATGGGAAGAACTGACAATTTAATGATCCTTCTATTTAGAGAATGGTGTATATTTACTTACTCAACTTTTTAAATCCTTCTCTCATTTTTGTCAAATTTTCTAGTTTTCTTTCTACTAACCATTCACATAACTGACTAAGGTTTCTTCTTCTTGTTGCTGTGAATGGAACCTTTCATTTTTCTTTGTGGAAAAAAGCTATTTTATCTTTAAAGATTTAGGGCTTTTCCAAGGGAGTTAATGAGATAGAGAAAACTCCAAAGGTCGCAAATCCATTATGTATTTCTTAGGATTTGGTCAGTATGGTGTCAAATCCAAGAAGTCAATGGTTCTTTCTGGTTCTGATCCCTCTGAAACATCCTGGTAGTATAACTCTTCAGAGATGATTTGTACCATGATCCCTGAAACATACACACCTCGCATGCTTCTCTTTTTAAAAGCTATCTGCCATGGTCTGAGGTCATTTAACTTCTCTTGTCTCCTCCTAGGTCTCAGTTAACCCTTCTGGTCTCCTCAGGAAGCATCTTCTTCATGAAATCATCAAAAAAAAAAATCTTCAATGCTTAGCTTCAAGTTTGGAGGTATTGTTTCTTTTCATACAAGTTTTCTTAATTTTTCTAACCAAATTGTGGCTCTTTCCTCCCTGCTATGCCTCAATGCTTTGTCTATGCTTTATTCGTGAGGTATCTCTTTGAAGAAGGTGTATTCTGTGTTGCTGTATTCCCATGTCAGTCCCATCTCACCCAATCTCAGTTACCCATAATAGACTCTTTTCTCCTCCAGTTCCTTTTCTCAGTCAACCAATCTCAGTGGACTGGAAGATCTAATTCATGGAATTTGAGACTCCAGGGTTACTCTAGAATACCCTGAAGGCTGAAATCTACAACTTTAATGTCTATATTTTTACAGCAAAGATACTCTCGAGTATCTTGAGAGCTAAAATCCACAATATTAATATCTATATTTTTATAGCAAGGTAGAAATATATCAGTAGAATGCCAGAGTGTTCTCCGCTGGCAGTGCTACCACTGATGTATGGGAACTTCACATTGATTCATCAAAATCAACTCTGCTTTCAGACACTGAAAAGCGTCATTAGAATTTGAACTTGTAAACACTTTTCAAAGTGTCTTTGTTTTCCAGGCTGGTGAAATACCATGGTGGGACACTGCAGAGGTAAATAAAGTTGTTGGACTCTTTCTCAGGGGCCTGAACCTTCCAATCTGAATTCATTACGGTAGTTGAGTGTGGGGTTGAACTGGGTGGTAGACAAGCATCCCTGGGTCAGTAGTAAGTGGTGAATTTGCTACCTTGTACTTTAATCAGAGACAAATTCTAAGCTCATATGAAACTTGGTATGAAGAGGTGAAATCCTACTGAATCCTTCGGTAGCTGCACATCTTGGGTAGTCTGACTCAAAACTTCCCTCTGAGAAAGCCTAAAGACAAAGGAGTGCAAATGCCAAATTCTCTATTCTGGGCCTTATCATTAGGAACTAACTTTGCTGTCTCTCATTTTAGCTGAAAAAAATTCCTGCATATTTCAATCATATGATATACATTCACGTCAAAATAAAATTATCTTCAAGACATCCTAGTTTATCAATAGCATTTATCACTTCCTCTGACTCAAATCTTTATTCTATGGCTCCTTGTACTCTGGAATACTGTGTGGAATACTGTGTATTCTGTAATGAAAAGCTGTCTGCCATGACTTACAGTAATGATATTAATGACATTCAGGTATTTGTGACCTGGCCTTTGCTCAACTTTCTGGTTCTAGTTCCAACCATTTTCTGCCTTGGTAACACCAAACTTGCTCCTTGCTTGGGCTGTTCTCTACCTGGAAGGCTCTTTACACACTCACCTTCCTGGACAGCTTGGGGAATAGTAGTACCAAGATACCTTTCCAAACAATAGCTTGGGGGTCGAGCACTCTCTTCTCAGTCCCTGTGGATTGTGATCATAATGGGTAGCATCTTATATCCTAATTGTCTGTGGGGCTACTCCATGACAAACAAGCTCCTTACAATGGACTCTTGAAACTTTTGATCCCCTGACACCCAGTGTAGGCCCTGACACATAGGCACCCCATACATCTCAGTTGAATTGAACTGAACTGGGCTCTTACATGGGATGTTCACTTTCTCCATAAAACGAGACATAAAACTAGAGCCATAAAATAACTAAAGAGAAGGGTACTTCAGATAAACATCAATATGTTTACAATTATTCTCAGCAGCTTTTGATTACTCAGAGACAAAGAAAACTCTTGGTCTGCGTTATCCCAAACAAACAAACACAAGTCTTAGAAAATATGCAAATTAGATACTAGCTCACAGCATTTATGTGCTTCTTTCCCTTGGACATCTCTCCGGGGTGATGAGGAGCTGAAAAAGGGGTGATCATCTCGTTGAGCTCAGAACCAATATTCAATCTAGCCATATGATACAAGAAACAAACTTTGCATCTCTTCTCTGGCAAGAGAGTAATAAGAAAATAAATGATTTAAAAAGGGGTTTAGAGGGAAAGGAGGAAGAGCTAGTTGGGACCTGGATCAATCAGAAGTTAATTGTTACCAAAAAAACTGAATATATATCAATGCATACTGAGAACTAAAAATGCAAAAGAAAATTGTCTTTCTAAAAAGGCATCAAGAGCACTAGAAAATGTGCAGTTCTGAAACTATTTTCTAGGAATACAGTTCCTAGAATAGTGAAGATAATTAAAAACAGGATTTGTTTTATTTTAATCTTCATTATTGTCCTATTTAAAAACTTTAACAGAAAAATGAGAACAGTATTGGTAAAAAAAACTTTTACTAGGAGAAACAAAATTTTAAAATGCTATGATGTTATTAAGTTGTATGAGACAGGGCATGTTATCTCAATGTTCAATATATTTACTTGTTATATCATTCTTACAGGTTTTTATAATTTTGTGATGGTTCTGCATTTTAGCTTTATAAGAAAATCTTTTAAAAAGCCATCTAATAAAGCATCAGTTGTTTGAATAAAAGTAATTCAGTCTGTAAAACACAATAACCTGCATTTCAAGACTGTAGAAAAACAATTTTTAAAAACCTCAAAACTTCAAGAAGCACTTAGCTAAAGAAAAATCGTTGTGATATGGCTTACACAGCAAAACTGACTTCTAGGGCTGAGACTTTTAGTTGCCCCTCAGTCTATTCAATCTATCTCCTTTCTCTGTCTTCTTTAGATGCAATCACTTTGGTCCTTGGCTGGACACCTTTTCCTCCAGCTCAAAGGCTACATCTCTCTGGCTCTCTTGTTGCAGCTACTTGTGGCTATATGAATAGCTTTTGGTCAATGAGATCTAAGTAGAAAGGTACTGGTAATGTCTAAGAAGGAGCTTCAAATAGAAAGGGCTAATCCTTCTTCCCTCTCTTGCTGGAAGGTTGGTAAAATGGCTAGAGCTCAGACAGCCTTTCTAGACTGAAGAAGAGCATTTCATGCTCAAGGAACAGCAGGTGCCCATTCTCTAAGGCAGCAATGGGACTTTCCATCCAAAAACAAGGCCCGTAACTGCCTCAGAGAGGGCTGGAGAGAGCATTATGAGGTGGTATCAGTGAGGTGGGCAGTACACTACATGAGAAGTACACTAAGGTTGGCAGTACAGTAGGTTATAAGAAACCTAGTCTCTGATGACTGTGCAGATGCCATACCAGTCCTGGACTGCCTGTCTCCCACATGACTTCTTTTACATGGAAGAGAAGTAAGTTTTCTATCTTGTTTAATCCACAGTTACTTTTTTAAACCCTCAAAAATATGTCATAAAGTAACTTGCTTTGGATGATCCATGCTAGGGAGCTTAAGTGATAACTTTGAACAAAACAGTTCAACACCACTGACGATGCCTTTACCTTACTATATGATGGAATGTAAGAATTATGTCCAGTTATGAGCTTTATTGAAACAGATGGCACAACGAGTTTCATACTTTCTTTTACGAGTATTTCTGGCCAGTCATTCAAACAAAAGGTGTGGTGGTTCCCAAACTGGAATGCTGGGCCTGGAGGGATTAATAAACTACATTAGTGATATGATTTTCCTAAATTGTGCTGTTACCTATTTTATCCAACATAGTAAATTACTTTTTATATGAGGAATTTCCTGGTTAAAATTGTCTTTATTCATCTATCAGCTTTTAATTACCTCTGTAGCATGTGGTGATATATTGGTCTTAAGACCAACCCTTGTTGATGAGGTGGGGCAGTGTTTTAATACAATGGAGTTTCATCCAAGATGAGTGTGCTTAGCCAAGTAATCTGGAGGGAACAAGCATGTAAAATTCTGTCAGATGTTCTTCAATGAGCCAATGACTGTGATTCCACCCAGTAAAACCTGCCATTGGTCACGGTCCTCAGGCCCCTAGCAGCAAACGAGATAGGCAGAGACCTCGTATATAATCCCGCCCTGGCAGAGGGCAGACCACCCCTCTGCCTACCTCACCGACCCCCCCCATAGTGCTATCTCTAGCCCTCTCTGCTGGAGTCACAGGCCTTGTCTTTGGATGGAAAGTCCCATTGCCGACTTAGAGAAGGGGCACCTGCTGTTCCTTGAGCGTGAGATGCTCTTTGTCATATGATGCAAGTATTCCTGTATCATGTGAGTTTCAGCTTAATTGTCCCAACTTCAAAAAGACCTTCCTAGAACACCCATTATAATCCTGTCCTCTATCATATCTGTTCTGTGTTCTTCCCATCACTTATTACTCTGTCCAGTTTATCTTTACTTATTCCTCATTTAGTTATTTGTTAACTGGTTTGGTTCCTGTTTCTCCTTCCCATTTCCTGGCCCTCTCAATTAGGCAATGGGGATCCTGCCTAATTAACCTAGTATCTATGAACAGTGCCTGGCATCAATTAAGTCCTCAACACATACTTACGGAATAAATGAATGCGACAGTGAATTGACTCTAGAGCTGAATAGTTAAAGCTGTGCCATACCAGGAGCAGGCTTCCTTCAGCTTTCATCCCTTGCTCATCACTGTAGCACGTGGGTACACCATGGCCTCTCTCTGGTTTATGACATCAATGCCCTACCATTAAGCAAAGGGATCCTTAAAGACAAGGACAATTCCATTCATCCTTGCATCCTCCAGTGCCTAACACAGGCCCTGGTGCACATTAGACACTCCATCTACACTTGCTGTATATTGCAGGCAAAGGTGCTGTGGTTACAAAACACAATGCTAGTTCTCATAATGGCTCTAAAGAGAGCTCTCACCGTAAAGTGTGTGCAGATGTCCTGACTCATGATGACATTTGTCATATCCATGTCTCCCTTTCCCTTTTGGCATTTCCATATATACTTCTCTTCACAAAATGGGCTTGGAAGTGGCTCTTGGCCAGCTGCCTTCAGAACTGTGAAGGTCTGCCTGTCTTGTTTACTGCTGGGGGCATGAGGACCGTGACCAGTGGCAGGTTTTCCTGGATGGGCTCACAGTCATTGGCTCATTGAAGAACATCTGATAGAATTCTGCATACTCGTTCCCTCCAGACTACTTGGCTAAACACAGTCATCTCGGATGAAACTCCATCATATCATAACACTGCCTCACTTCATCAACAAGTGTTGGTCTTAAGACCAATAAATTACCACATGCTACAGAGGTAATTAAAAGCTGATAGATGAATAAAGATGATTTTAACCAAGAAATTCCTCATATGAAAAGTAATTTATTATGTTGGATAAAATAGGCAACAGCACAATTTAGGAAAATCGTATCACTAATGTAGTTTATTAATACCTTTCCTACAGGGGTGACACCAAAGTGTTCAACAAAGATTTTTATTGTTTTTCAGAAAGCCTTTACAAACCTCAATCAAGAGATCTGAAATTCTGTAAAACACATGCTCGTTCCTTAACTTCAATTTCCTTCAGTAGTTTTATAGATCCCTTAGGCCAGGGAGAGAAGAAACAGATGGTGCTCGGGAGGACTTTACAGTGCCTGTCTGCAACGCCACAATAAATTTAAAAGTTTTGCTGTTACTAAGCTTCTGTTATTAATCCTGATATGAAATGATCCTTGCTGTAGCTTGGTTTTTTTATTTTTTAACCTGGTTTATTAATCATTGGCTAAACTATTTTCTCCTAGAAATTCAAAAAATATCCAGTAACATCATTT
This sequence comes from Cacajao melanocephalus, assembly GCA_963573385.1. Taxonomy (NCBI): domain Eukaryota; kingdom Metazoa; phylum Chordata; class Mammalia; order Primates; family Pitheciidae; genus Cacajao; species Cacajao melanocephalus. Next base: position 9,910 of record CAUYLG010008999.1, read on the forward strand.
AGACAAGTTGGAAAAGCAGGCCAGCATTATGTTTATGTAACATAGCACTTTTCCCCAGGGCCTACCTTGCCCCATAAATTGTTGTACTGGTGTGAAAAAATACAAGTCAGGTCTGAAAAAAAAGGTCTCCTCTTAAATCACAACCATATTTGTGAGAGGAGAGGAAGACAGCGACATATTTAAAGTCATAGCCAAGTTTGTCACACTAGTTTCTCTTTATTTTCCTTTCCTAAATGATTTCTTATTGTTGCATTTTCCAATTGTCTACCTTACCCCCACTGCCCCAACCCTCAATATCATAATTCCTTTTGAAGAGTTAAATATTTTAGTAATTAATGGTTCTGGGACACTTGTTAATCATTATCATTTGAATCATTACTATGGGTAAAGATGTAGAATTACTGTAGGGAAACAATATGCAAAACTATAGGAAGGAATGTTTTCCAAATGGGAACACCCTGCCCACCAACTTGGACGACCAACTCTTGGCTGAGGATACAGTAGCTGAAGTCTGCACTAAACTCTGAGATATTTGGGGACATCTGGTCACTACAGGCATGTAGAATGAGTGCAAGCAAAAGGGAAAAAGCTATCTGATGCTACGAAAAGAACTCCTGGGCAGAGACAAAGGCAGCTAAAGACAGCTGAAGATGGAAGCATTATACGCACATGATGACTGGTCAGTTCATCCACGAGCTGCAACTAAGTACTTTGATGGGTGGCACTGAGGCTTAGAAGGGCATTAAACTTTTAAAGTTGATAAGTCTGGGAGAAAAGCCACAGGGAAGGGGAAAGAAAAGACGAGAGAAGGAATGGAAAAGGAACAGACAGGAGTGTGCACGGTGTATCAGAGGATAGACTCAGGTTGGGTTCGCATTGTAGTTCAGACACTCTGAGGCTGTTTGACCTTCAGAAAGTGATTTAACCACTTTGTGTCTGTGAAATGTCTAAAAGGATGTACCTCACAGTGTGGCTGTGAACATTAAATGAGTGATCACATGTGAAGTGTGTCTAATAGTGACTGGCCCTTCATAAATGGGGCCCTATTATAGCTGGGTGGCAACCATTCATTTTCTGATGATGTAGGATGAGTGGGTTTTCTATTTAATGAAATATGTCCATATTTTATAACTCATTGTATTTATGGTCTGCCTCCATAATAGAAAAGTGAGCCATGGGAGGGCATGAGTTTCTGTATATTTCATTCAGGACTGAATGTTTATAAAAAAACTATTTAGTTGTTTTTAAAATTTTTAATGAAATGGATATTTATGCTAATATTGCTGTTAAGAAGAGGCAAGAGGCTAGGATACGAAGTGAGATGAAATTCTCTAAATAGGTTGAGGGAGTCAGGTGGGTGTTGAGAAGGGGAAGAGACAGGAGCACTTTCATATCTGGCTAGCTTAAGGAAATTGTTCAGGGCCCTGGAAAAAGTGGGGAAATAGCAGATGGATTGAATGCAAGGAGGATGGCTACAAGACAAAAAGACTTATCACCTGAGTGTAAGGAACAGCCACTGCCCCAAAAAGAAGGCATTGAATTCCTCAGGATGTTGGCAGAAACCAATGGGACTTGAAAAGAATCACCTGGGTTAAATTCTCTGGGTTACTAGCTATTTCTTTGCTTACTACACAGATTTGGAACATGAGTTTAACAAAAACAAGGAATGTCTAGCATCAAACACAGTGCCTGGAGAACTCAGTAGGACACAATAAATGTTGGCTCCCTTCCGTCTCCAACTTAGGGAGCAAAGATTTTCCTTCAACATGTTGAGAGAAATGGCTCTGTCTCTGCTGCAAAGATGACCCAAGAATATAAATTAGAAATGACTATAAAGTCCCGATTTATGGGTGAATCTGCATCAAGCTGAATATAGAAGCATGAGACCTGTACCTGTAAGTTGCTGAATTTGTATAATTTGCACCCTGAGATCCTGTTAACTAGAGCAAAATAGTCTGTGTCCTTTTAAGATATTTCTCCAAAGTGGACACAGTAAAGAGAGGCATAAAGGAGAATCTCAATCTTAGGAATTGGAAGGTAAGCTCAGAGGCATAGAATGTAGTGCTGCTTAAGTATACAGTGGCTGGGATCTCGTCTGCCCGGCCTAGGAAGGGTTAGTTAAATGAGACCAGCATCCTGTTCTGCTGCTGAAAATCTTCATATGTTGGAAATCACAAGATGTTGGAAAGATGTAATTATTTGAGCTGAAAGCTGCTTCTCTATAACTTCTATTTCACTGTTTCTCATTTGTTTGTCTAAAACCGTAAGCAAGCAAGAAATGTTATTTGCCAATCACTTAACACTCATTCATGGGGCACTAAGGGCCCCACACCATCAGGTCTGAGTGAATGAGGAAAGAAATGAAGACACAGTGGATGCTCGAGAAAGAGTTTAAGCATTCTGAAACAGTTATTGTGACACTGATGTGGAAGAAGGACTGAGAAAGAACAAGACCACTGCAACGTCTATAGAGAGGAAAAGGCAGAGAGAAGAAACATGGAGGAGGTAGTGCTGTCAGGAAAACAGAATACAGAGATTTCTTTTCCTTTACAAATCCTTGAAATACCTGCGAGGACTGAGAGTCCCTTCAGACTTCTAATTTTCAGAGCAAATACCACGAATTCCTCTTAGCAACTAACATCAGAGAAGGAGCACAGAGCAGCGTTTAAGGTAGCAGACCTGGGGATCAGACATCGAAGTTGAAACCTTATCTCTGCCACTACGAGTGGGACGCCAGACAAGGTTCTTCACTTCTCTGTGCCTCAATTTCCACATCTGTAAAGGGGTGAGTATGGCAGCCCGTTTGTTTTGAGGATCATGTGAGTTACCAACAAGCACACTCTCCTGATGTTCACGGCAAACACAACAGAGTCTGCCCTGACTTCTCCTCTGTCTCCTCACATCCAACCTGTCCACCAATCCTATTGGCTCCCCGTTCAAACTATATTCAGAATCCAACCACTTCTCACCACTGCTGCCCTCCTGGCCCCACACGCCATGATCTCTCACCTGCTTTATTGGAATAACCTCCTAACAGCTTGCAATACAAGAGTCCTACTGCGAAAATAGAAATCAGGTCCTGACACTTACCTCTCAAGCTCCTCCAGGGTTCTTTTGATCTGACCATGAGTAAAAGCCACAAGGCTGTATGGGAAACACAACTGAAAACATGGCTCTTGGTTCCCCTTGACTGCTGTACTTTTCTCTAGGCACTTGAATACATCCATATTTCATTACTCATTGTGTTTATGGTCTGCCCCCTTGCACTAGAAAAGTGAGCTATGGGAGGGCATGGGTTTCTGTTTCTTTCAGGACTGAATCCACAGTGCCTAGAACAGCGCTACACACACAGGAATCTCAATAGTTGTTGGATTGACTGAATGAATATATATATGTAAAGTCCTTACAGAACTATCTGGGCTAAAGTAAACATTCAATACTCATGAGGAATTATTGGTGTTATTCTTCCCAGATCTTGTTTGCCTTTTTATAGAGCTCCTCTATTCAGTCAATGCCCCTTTAGAATGACACAGTACCTCACTCTCCAAAATACCTCCTGAACCAGCACAGAGCAGAACAAGACTGCTATTCTCTGTCTGCTCCACCTCTACAAGGTACCATCCTGGAGACCCTTATTAAGCTTTTGGGCAACCAAAACACACATACGTACAAAATTAGTTAATTATTTAGTGTGGAAGGAACTGCTGCCAAATCAACACAGGAAAGGACTGGGATCCTGGGGATATGGTCTTTGGATTAGATACTTATGACCCTGTTAGTGGTAGTGACAGAAATTACCTACACCCTGCCTCAGGAATCCTGCAGAACAGCCCCAAGTTCTGGGGGCTGCTCTGGGCCATGTTTCATTACGTGGATATCATAAAACATGTCAAGGCAGCAGATGCTAATATTTAACTTATGTTGGCATTACTTATAATAATATACTACTCTATGCAATAGATAATATATGTAATGTACAATATATGAAAGTTAACAGTTGAATAAACTTTAATTAAGACAGTTGGCCAATTATGTGTATACCTATAGATATAAATAATGGCACATACATGAATTTCACATTTATATACATATGTAAATGTGCGTATATATTTGGCTATATTCTTAAGAATTTTAAGATCAGAAAAAGGTAGACCTAAGAGTAGTCACTTCTTCTTGAAATTAACTGTGTTGTAATGTAACATAATTAGTGACTCTATCCCTATAATAAAAATGTTAAACATTGAATACAGCTATAGCATTTTTTGGAACTCATTAGCTTAGTGCCCAATAGCAGTAAATGGAGATGATTTACTCTCGAGAATGTGAGTGGCATTCTCGCTATATCCTTATATTGGCATTGTTGTGAGGCTCATTTTCACACACACACAGACACACACACACACACATACACACACACACACACAGCCCACCATACCCACATCCATACCCACACTAAAATGCTTTGGGAGCACTAAAGTACTATGTAAATTTAACATATTCTTTTTTTATTTGAATGAACAAAACAGACTTACATTTTGGACATGCTAGTAAAGCCTACCCTACAGCTGAATTAATCCATTTTCATATTTTCAATGGAACACCAGCTATTTAAACACTATATTCAAAGTAGCAGTAGTAATAACAAGAAGAGAACCTCTGTTAGCACTTCCCACTGTATATGAAGTGAACAGAAATTTGATGGAGTACTGACATTCATTTCACTTTGAACTAAACACAGCATCACCATGAGTCTCAAGAGATGATATTAAGTTTTGTTTCTGGGTAATACTGGGAATTCTATAGGCAAGGGTGGAATTATATTTGGTTGGCAAAAAGCCAGTCAAACTTCACACTCGTCCTAGAAGTAGGTGGTCAAAACCTCAGTTCTTGTCATCAAACTTATTGGCAATACTTGCTTAAACCATCTGGGTCTCAAATCTTTTGTGTTATTCATTTTGAAAATAAAATAAACATTAAGAAATGAGATAAAGGAAGGCAAAGACTTATGTCTGATGAAAAAGATATCAAGTTAAAATCAACCTAAGGGAAAAGTAGGTCCAATGAGACACAGCACATCAAATAAAAACAAAGAATAGAACTGAACTTTCCGAATGTCATCATCAGATACACACACATGCACACGCTTTTTTTTCCTTCCCTTGTATTCCTTTATTTCAAGAAAAGGACTCAGAAACCAAGGTAAAGAGGAGATCCACTCACAGCTTTCTCCCTATTCTGCTTAGAATACATGCTGTAAAATTTCTAGTTTTCACAGTATATGTTTCAAAAGAAGCCCTCACTTTTTGTAGAAGGAAGTACATACTCCTTGATACGTCTGGTTTTGCTGTAATAGTATATGATGCCTCTCTCTAATAAATTTAACCACAAAATTTTAAAAATGTGTCTGCATTCTGCTAATTTATAAAAAGCAGGATGCTGTCAGATAAAATTTCATGAAAATGATCTATAAACCAGACTGTCAAAAGTGAAAGGTACTCAGGCAGTACTTACGGGCAACAAATACATGAAAACCACTGGAAAGGGTTCCTGTGACTGTGGTAAAACAATGTACTGTCACGGAGCTCACATTACCTTGATTTGCAAGTTACTGTGAGGTCACAGGAAATCCCAAAATGTTTTCCACATTTTCTTTTATACATTTTATGTCAAATTTCCTGCAATTGAAATCATAAACCCTCCTACTGCTGGAGTCTCTTCAGAAGGAAAGGAGATCTTCTGACACTCCCCCATGAACACCTAATAACTCAATTCCTACCAGTGTAACAAGAAACTGAAAGACAGAATTGAAAATGGACTATGATAAGGCTGAAATGTCAGATGTCCTAATTCTTTCAAAATGAAAACCAAACTGATGTCATTAGGATAACCTAAAAAGTGCATTTAATCTAGTGACAGCAGACTTTCCTCTAGAATAAGAGATAATAGAAGAAATGATAGACTGTCCCAAGACAGAAACTCGCCATTTCCCCAAATCTTTTATCAAAATGTATTTGTGGCCTTATGGTGTAATTTAAAAATGGCATCTTCTATATGGATATTCTCAATGAGATTCAAGCACCCGACAACCATATTTTATTGTCCTGGCTATGTTTATGAAAGGATAAGTCAGATTTAAGTAAAATGTTCCAGTTTAAAAACTATTCTCTCAAGATTAATCACTCAAAACCGTGGAATTTAAGAACAGCTTTTAAATGGTCAAATACTATTTTAATATAAATCAACAAGATGGAAAATTATGCTAACTGATTAGGTTCACTAAAAATACTGGTTTTCAAGGTTTTGTTGGATGGTGAGTTATTAGCGCACATTACCTCTCCTGACATATCAGGGGCCATCGGAACGGCAGGCCACAGAGATGAGTAGATTCCAAAAAACACCACCCAGAGTGCGATGCTCCCCCATATCGCTATGTGGCTGAACTGTGGAGCAAGGAAATCTGAGTTAAAAAAGTTTTATGTAGACCAAGTACACAAATACTAATAAAACTCTCAAATTCCCTCATTAACTTTTTATTATATCCATAAAATATTATCTGTAGTAATTTCTACATAATTGTTTTTAAATTGGATCTTTAAGTGCTAATCTCTTCCACAACAGTTGTGATGTTTGTGGTACTGGAATTTAGAACTGTCCCTCCGCTACCTCCTTTGGTAGTTTTCTCCTCTTATTCTTACCTTTTTTATCCCTGACCATTTGGAAGCCTGCCTTACTCTTGGTCTGCATGCTGTCACCAAAAGATGTCAGACCCTTGTGAGAATATTATATGCAGGCTGATGCTGATGACTGTTAAATCCAAATGCCTTGTGCCAATCTTTCCCAGAGACATCAAACTTTAATTTCTTTTTGTTTCCTGGGTCTCTACTGGATGGGGGTATACTGCAAAACTATCGTATCTAAAATGGAAGAAGACTGGGTATTTATAAATATCTGAGGACAAATCTTTCATTAGTATTTTCAGTTTTCGGAATCACTTCCTAATGGGTTTTCTGCAGAACAGCAGTCCTGTGACACCTCTAAGAAAAGAATTGTAGCCCTTAAGTTTAAAGTCTCGCCACTTCCTGGGATACTCATAATATACAACAATACATTAAAGGAACTGAGAAGTCTTGTGGTGATGCACTTGTTTAAGTTTGTTTAACTCAGTATTTCCCAACTAAAACCTCCAGTTCTCCTTTCCCTATCCCTGACGCTCCACAATTAAAAACCTGTGGACTGGTCAGACGCGGTGGCTCACGCCTGTAATCCCAAGCCTTTGGGAGGCCGAGGTGGGTGGATCACGAGGTCAAGAGATAGAGACCATCTTGGCCAACATGATGAAAACCCATTTCTACTAAAAATACAAAAATTAGCTGGGCATGGTGGCACATGCCGGTAGTCCCAGCTACTCAGGAGACTGAGGCAGGAGAATCGCTTGAACCCATGAGGCAGAGATTGCAGTCAGCCAAGATCACGCCACTGCACTACAGCTTGGCGACAGAGTGAGACTCCGTCTCAGCAGCAACAACAACAACAACTCATGCCTGTAATCCCAGGACTCTGGGAGGCCGAGGTGCGCAGATCACGAGGTCAAGACATCGAGACCATCCTGACCAACATGGTGAAATCCCATCTTTACTAAAAATACAACAAAATTACCAGGGCGTGGTGGTGTGTGCCTACAGTCCCAGCTACCAGGGAGGCTGAGTCAGGAGAATTGCTTGAAACTGGAAAATGGAAGTTGCAGTGAGCTGGGATCACGCCACTGCACTCCAGACTGGTGAAAGAGCAAGACTCTGTCTCAAAAAAAAAAAAAAAAAAGAAAAAAGAAAACAACAAAAGTCCTGTGGACTAGGACATATCAACCTGGGACATATCAAGCTACAGTGACAAACACCAAAACTGGAGATAATGCATAAGCAAATGTGACATTTCTTGGTTGCGGTTAGATATTTTCTTACCCATGTCCAATATGATGTTTCCAATCCAGCTTTCAAACACACAGTTATCACCACAAACTAAAACAGAAGGGGAAAATGTTATTTTATCTTATAAACATGATGGTTCATCAAATGACTAAAAGAGTTATAAAGAACAGATATCTTTGAACGTAACCATGGGATAGGAGATTGCTGCTTGCTTTGTATGTCCAACTACCAAAGAAACAGGTGAATGAGCTGGGCGGCCGAAGGGACCATGATAGGTCAGAGGTGCCCACAGCAGCATCGCACTTCCGGCTTTCTTGCCTCTCCCTCACCTGCACAGCCTGACCCTCCATCCACAAGCTTCTCTGTATGTGTTTGCCTATTTTTTCTGTACAATTCATGAACAGCAATAGCACACGCCTGGAGTTAATTTGAGTTTTCAAGCTTGCTTTACCTTTATTTTAAATCACCCTTCATACCAGAAGTCCAACTTTCTGAATTTCAAAGACAAATTTTAACAAATAAAATAACCAGATATTAAGAAATCTAAATGTTTCCTCTGGAACTTTACTTAAAACCTTGCTGAGTAGGATATGAGACTGTCGCTCCTCCATGATACATGCACCCATCTCTGGGGCTTATGCTAAGTCATTCTGCAAAAGAAAACTGGGTTTGGATTAACCGCTCTGTGTTTTCCATAGTAGAACATAATTATGAAGTGCACTTGCCATGGAGTCAGACTATCTGTGTCCAAGACTTTATCACTCAGCTGTTGCGGTTAATGAACAAAGCAAGTTACGTCGCCTGTGCCTCAACTCCTATACATGTAAACTGGGACTGATAAAGCTTACCAATCTTACAGAGTTTTTTGTTTTGTTTTTTTAAGAGTAAAACTCTGTAAAATACTCAGAACACTGATTAACATGGAATATTACTTATTTATAATAATACAATCTTAAATATTGTTAGTAGTCAAGGAACCTCTAGGCACTTTTGATAACTGTGGTGATGGAAGTGATGTTTGCTAGAACTTCATCAATAAATGCTTTAAGCTCCCAGTCCTACTTTAAGGCACAGTAAGGGTTTGCACACAGCATGTACTTAGACATTTCCCAGTGGGGTTATAAAGTTAAGTTACAGTAAGAACAATTGAGCTTTCTCAGCAGGACAGCTAACGGCAATTTAGAATATTTGTAGACATAAAACTTATTAAAATGTAAAAATTAACTTATGTGATCCAAAAATTCTAAAATAAGAGATTCAGGCTGGGTGTGGTGGCTCACATCTGTAATCCCAGCACTTTGGGACGTCAAGGTGGGCGGATCACCTGAGGTCAGGAGTTCAAGACCAGCCTGGGCAACATGGTAAAACCTTGTCTCTATTAAAAATACAAAAATTAGCCAGGCGTGGTGGTGCGTGCCTATAATCCCAGCTATTCAGGAGGCTGAGGCAGGAGAATCATGTGAACTTGGGAGGCAGAGGCTGCAGTGAGCTGACATTGCGCCATGGCACTCCAGCCTGGGTGACGAGAGTGAAACTCCCTCTAAAAAAAAAAAAAAAAAAAAGAAGAGGAGATACATTTATTAAAGAAAAATACTTCTGAGACCTGGGTACTTTACCGTGTCCCCAGGAGACATCCATGATGTATACTCTGATTTATTTCTACCCCTGCTCTGCTTTAGCATTCATGTTGTATGAGAATGAGCCCCTAGAAACATTTTTGCTTTTCTTTTACTACTTTGGTTGGTGGGTTGATGTCAATAGAAAGGAGATCCCCCCGCCACCAGATTTGTTAAAACCTCAGTCCTTCTGCTACTTAATAGTACTGACTTCCTATTTAGTTATTTTATTTCATTATTTTACAAAAATGAAATAAGTCCCAGTCATAAGCGCTGGGTCTTATTTCAGTTTTAAAGGAAACTGTAAACAACTCTTAAATCCAGAAACACAAACCTTACATTTAAATTTAAAAATAAAATAAGCACAGATGAAAGGCTTTAATTTTATATGCAAACAAGACAAACATCCTACACTCACAGTGTACACAAAGTTTCCCAGCAGCAGGTAATCCGAGGTTTTCCCATTTCCAAATGCAGTACCTGTGAGAAAAGGAGACAGGCCTATTAGAAAGGAAATGAGATTCTTTCAGAATATTTTCAAAGATAAACATTCAGAAAGTTTGAACGAAGGAAGGGAAACCAAGGGACATACAATGGAGCCAGAAATGAGAATAATTAAAAAAAAAAAAACCCAAACACTAAGAAAGTGCTAACAAAGCTGCTATAAAGATAGGCCACAAAAGCCAACATTGAAGAAGGAAACCTGACCTGTTAACGAATTTTCAGAGTCCACCAGATTAAAAACAAACAAACAAATTGTTCTAACAAAGCAGTAAAGGGCATTCTGGACAGTAGTAAAGAACTCAACAATATGGATGAGAGTCATAGGGAAACCTCTTGCTATCTTTCAATAGTTGTTGGCATTGGGCCAAAAGGGATTCATAAATGCAACTCACAGAGGGCCAGGGAACACCAGTGTGATATCAAGCATGTGGCTCTTTGAGGGTCTGGCTGAAGGTAGGGGAATATTTTAAAGTATTTTGTTATTCTAGCAATGACTAACAAACGTGGTTTTCTATTTATTTATTTTTTAGACAGTCTTACTCTGTCACCCAGGTTGGAGTACAGTGGTGTGATCTTGGCTTACTGCAACCTCCGCCACCTAGGTTCAAGTAATTATTGTGCCTCAGCCTCTGGAGTAGCCGGGATTATAGGTGTGCGTGTCCCCATGCCCGGCCAATTTTGTTATTTTTAGTAGAGATGGGGTTTCTCCACATTGGCCAGGCTGGTCTCAAACTCCTGGCCTCAAGTGATCTGCCGGCCTCGGCCTCCCAAAGTGCTGGGATTACAGGAGTGAGCCACCTCACCTGGTTGTCTTCCAACATGGCTTTAGATGAAGGAAGTGGTGCTGATGTACAAAAATTTCTAGTACTGATAAAATCAAGTGAAAATAAGTAATAGCTTAATAATTAAATCAGATACCATTGAAAAATTTAAAATCCATGGTAAGTGTAATGCAATAATATATGCACATATTCAACGTTTATTCAGAGTCAAATATATAAGGTCAAAATTTATTAGAATAAAGTACGGGATGAAACACAGAGTGGTACTGGTGGGCTTTGGAGACACTGAAGCTTAGTTCTATTACTATTAACAGTTGTGTTATCCTGGGTTATTTATAATCAAACCCTATGGAACTCAGTTTAGCTAAAAGGAGTGAAGTTATTTACCCTAAGGGGGTTTTGAAGTTATAATGAAGTTACTTATGTAAAGCACCCAGCAGTATCAGGTGGAAGGCATGTTCAGCATTTGAATAATTTGGGTAAGTCACTCATTCTCATACTTCCTGGTCTACGGATCCCTTTACACTAAAAAATTATTGAGGGCCTCAAAAAGCTTTTATGTGGTTATGTCTATCAATATTTACCAAATTAGAAATTAAAACAGAAAATTAAAAATTATATACTGATTTATTATAAAAATAAAACCCAATACATGGTAACATAAATGACAGGTTTTCTGAAAAATAACTATTTTCCAAAGCAAACAAAAAAATAAGTGAGAAAACTGGTGTTATTTTACATTTTTACAATCCCTTCTGGCCTAATAGAAAACAGTTGGATTCTTATGTTGTTTTGGTTGAAATATAAAAGGGAAATCCAGCTGCACAGAGATATAGAGTTATAAAGCGGAAGAGTATTTTAATAGTCTTTTCCAATAATTGTGGATAGTCTTTGATACTATACCAAAACTCAACAAGGGGTTTCTTCTTCTTTTGTCATTTTTTTTTTTTTGAGACGGAGTTTCACTCTGTCACCCAGGCTGGAGTGCAGTGGTGTGTCCTCAGCTTACTGCAACCTCTGCCTCCCAGGTTCAGGCAATTCTCCTGCCTCAGTCTCCTGAGTAGTTGGGGTTGCAGGAGCACATCACCACGTCCAGCTAATTTTTGTATTTTTAGTAGAGACAGAGTTTCACCATGTTGGCCAGGCTGATCTCAAACTCCTGACCTCAAGTGATCCACCCGCCTCAGCCTCCCAAAGTGCTGGGATTACAGGCGTGAGCTACTACTCCTGGCCAACAAGTAGTTTCTCAAAGAGGTAGAGGTAGTTTCTTAAAGGTTGGGTGCCAGGGTGGAATCTGAAACTATATCAATGAACTTTCTGTACTTTATTGCATTAAAATCCATTGGTCTATTTTGCACTTTGTTTTTGCTTTGTTTCGTTTTTGAGATGGACTCTTGTTCTGTTGCCCAGGCCGGCGTGTAGTGGCACAATCTTGACTCACTGCAACCTCTGCCTCTTGGGTTCAAGAGATTTTCCTGCCTCAGCCTCCAGAGTAGCTGGGACTACGGGAATATGCCACCATACTCAGCTAATTTTTGTATTTTTAGTAGAGACGGAGTTTTGCCATGTTGGCCAGGCTGCTCTCGAACTCCTGATCTCATGTGATCCACCGCCTTGGCCTCCCAAAGTGCTGGAATTACAGGTGTGAGCCTTTGTGCTCAGCCTACTTTGCATTTTGAATGGATCTTTTACCCATGCATGATTCTGCAACCTCTGGTTCAATCCAGAAGGCACCATTCCTTGAGACAATCACTGCACTTTGGTATGCAGAACTGCTTTATATATACGTTAATACTTCCCATTTTGTTACACAGAATATTATTAAGATACTTCAAGTTTTAATAAAAGCATTAGTTTTATGGTGTCTTCATGCACATTCTTAAGTGAAACCTGGTGCGTGACCATGGAGAATATAATGACTCGTGTGCACAGTGGTACCACGGTTTGTGCATGACAAAAAGGTCGGGGGTATTCCTAGGGTCTATAGACTACTCTTTCAGAACTGCTGAGGCAAAGGAATAAATAAATATGTGCCTATATATTACATAGCATGTGTGAAGTTCCTCAGTATCCTCATCCTTTCAGAAATCAAAAAACGAAAGAACCCTTCCCCCCAAAACACTCCTTATTTAAAAATGAAAACAAGGCCAAACAACTACAAAACCCTCAACCTCAAAATGATAAAACAGTTTATGCTAAATGTCAATACATCCCTTAAAAAAAGAAAGCAAGTGTTACCTAGTCTTGGCTAGTTTTGATCTCTACAAGCAGCATTCCCTGAAACTGCCTTTACTGAAGCTGGATGGCTGTGTGGCTTTCCAGAGAAACGCAAAGATGGATCTAGGAACTGCTTCTCTGGAAGATGAAGCCATTGGGAATTCCTTTCAAACCTTGTCATTATTAAGGTGCTTCGGATGCTATCTGGTTTAAGTGACTTTTGATATTCTTTTTTTCTAATTTAGAACGTTGAAACAGCAGTTCAGTAGATGGGCATGCTTTATCTTTCAAATCTATATGGATTTTGTATTTTGAAAATAAATTTTACTTGGAGAGCTTGTCTAAGGTCAGGGCATCTTGAATTTTACCCTGGACTTCCATATCCTGTTGCTCCAAAAAGGGGAAACAATCTAAAAGTCCATTAACTGATAAGCAGATTAAAAAATGTGGTATATCTATACCATGGGACATTATTCAGCCATAAAGAGAAAGGAAGTATTGATTCCAGTTGCAACATGCATGAACCAAGGTCACATAATAATTCCATTTATACAAAATGTCTACAATAGGCAAATCCACAGAGATGAAAAAAATATAAGTAGTTGCCAGGGCCTGGTGGGGTAGGTGTGGAGAAACAGGGAGGGATTGCCAATGGGTATGGGGTTTCTCTATTGAGTGAAATCAATGTTCTGGCATTAGATTGTGGTGACATTTGCACAATTCTGTGAATATATTAAAAAACCACTGAACTGTACACTTTAAAAGAGTTAACTTTTATGGTATGTGAATTATATCTCAACACCAACCAAGCAAGCAAACTAACTCACTGTGATTCTCCTGGTCTCCTGGGTCAATATTCTATACTTTCATTAAATATTCTTACCATGCTCATTCAATGGCCTAGACATTGAAAAGTATTTACTATTGTAATTTACTGAACAATTAATAAAGAAAGAAGGTTAAAATCTTAGCTAGAACATGAAACCACTGGCTTCTTTGTAATACTCACCTTGCTTATGCCACACGACCTTGGTAATTCATTCACAATTTATTGAGTGCCCACTACAAGCTACGTACTTTTCCAAGCACTGTGAATACAACTAAACTACTAATTACCTCCCTTTCTGAAGCTTCAGTTCTAAAAGAGAGAAAGACTGTACCAAAGAAACAAACATATCAAAACTTGATTTACAAGTACTATGAAGACATACAGGCTGACAAAGGAATATAGCCAAAGAGCAGTGGGGGCAGGTAGCAGTTGCTCTTTTGGACAGGATGATCTGGGAAGGCCTTGAGCACAGACCTGAGGCATAGGGGGACAGAGCCAACTCGAAGATCTGTAAATAGGGAACAGTTTGAAGGTGGAGGATTTTGTTCTAAGTATGCTAAGTCTTTATGGACTTCTGAGGAGGGAGCTACCTGGCCTGATTCATGTTTTGCAGGGATCACTCTGGCTACCTATGGAGAAGTGATCAGTAGCAGGCAGCAGCAGGCATCACTCTCTTCTGTTGGCAACCACTAATTGATAGACAGTAGGTACAGCCTGTGCTTATAAAGGACTGACAATTCCTTGGGTGTACTAGGTGTTGTGTTTTTGGTTATAGTAGTTTTGAAGCAGGCACCCTGAATAGTTGGCTTCTTCCCCAGGATCTCAAGGCAAAGTCTGCTCCAAGACACAGCAGCAGCAGCTTAAGAATCACAGGGATCTCTTTTCTAAGTAGCTACTTAATCACTTTTATGTGTATAGGAAATGCACCATGATCCTCTCTCTCCAAACTGAGAGAATAAAATCACTCCCCTCAAAATGAGCAGAGTAAAAGCTAACACTCCAAAATGAACATAAAAACATATTAAAAACCTCATCCAAAACATTGGCTCAAGTATACTTGAAAATACTAGCATGTCTGATTAGGTTCAGTATAAAGAGCTTGATACAAGCCTCATAGGTATAATAAATAGGCTACATAAAATATTAGCACTTATTGTCCTTAAACTATACATCAATGGCGGAGGGGGGGGCGCTGGGGGGGGGGGCGGAAGCCCTAAAATTTAACTCTCTGCAAGTTTGCAAAACATGAGAAGTAAAGAAGAAAGGCTTTGCATATATTAAATCACTTTGCTCCCAAAGGAATAATAAAAATCTTTAAAGTGTGTACAATTTTTGGATGCATGGATTTTAGGTTAAGAGAAATAACATACAATGAAACTGCTATACTTTTTAACATACATTGACAATAAGTTATTTTTCTAAAAAAGTAAAAAGTCATCTCTTTGCATTCATATCCCTTCTACTTACCATACTGAAGGGCTTTTAGTGGAAACCAAAACAGAATAACTGAGTGGAAGAGGCCATTTAAACAATGAACCCAGAAAACCTGAGGGAAAACAAAAATCCATGAGAACCATTTGCGATAAACTAGCTCTGTGAACTCTGACCTTTCTTTTTATCTATGAGCTAGATTCACAAAACGTGTTTCTGTTGGGCCACCGCTGTGAATTAATAGAACTGACAGACACTTTCTGCCTCTTAGACTTTCATGGGTCATTTATTTATTTTTATGTTTCTCAAAATGTTTTTTCAGCTTCACTTGAAATTTTTTCTATTTCTCAAAAACCAAATTTAAATTTCTGCCTGAAAAAGAAAATTTAAAATAAAAAAATGCAGATTCTAAAATTCCTTAAGTGGGATTATTTTAATAATTCCAGAAGAATAGACTTTAAAAAAAATTATAATTTGGGAAAATCCCTTTCTCTTTGCCACGTACAACTGTAAACTTTCCAATGCTAAAGATGTTATGCTTTCTCTTATCAAGAGACATAAAGATACTCTATACTATACTCTGTAGAGTATCAAGATATATACTCGTTATAGCCAGTATAACATTTAAATTATATAATCATACAAATAAAGCACTGTGACTATAACTGAGTTTACTGAAGGCTTTCACAATTTTTAAACACCTGTTAACACCAAGTTTTGCATAATGATAACATCATGTAATAGTTACTACTTTTTATGTCTATTGTATTTTAAGAACAAGAGAGCAAGTATCACTGGTACTTTCTTTGTAACATGGATGTGAAAGATTAAGTTATAGAAAAACTGTTTAGAATTCTTATGGCCCCTCTGAACAGTTGTAGTTTTGGCATTTAAAAGTGCTTCTTGCAAACAAAACTTATGCTAAATAAAATTGGCATGTATTAATAGTTTTAAGCTGTTCAAACAACAGAAATTAAGTTGCCTGCCTCCCAAAATTTTCCACTGTGAGCTCAATCTCTTTTGTTAGTTCTCCCAGCCACACTGGATTGTATGATCCAATTTATGCTCCAATACATTACACATTTGAACTTGTGTTACTCATTAACCTTTGTCTCTTCTCCTCACTATGTCATTACCACAAGTTTTTATTTGACAGAAAGCACAGGTGGGTGCAAGAAAAATTAGTTCTACTTTTCCATTTTCCTGACTGATACTTATTGTCACATGCTAATCCTTTAACCCCTGTCACGACCTCAGAACCTCCGACCCTTTTTACCATAACAAACGTAAGCATTATCATTCAGGCAACAATGCTGCCGCACTTGGAACCCCCAGCAACCACTGTGTATACAACTATGCATTTTGTAGCCATTTGTCCCTGAATTTTCAAACGCTTACATGAGATTGAATCAAAGACTTTTCACTGAAATCATTAGAAAAATCCATAAACCCTATAAAACAGGGTTGGCAACTCGTGTATATAAAGTATAAATATTCAAATGGATATAAAATTGTATAACCCATTTGGGTTGATCTGATGACTTTTCTGAATGCCTGGGCTCTACAGACAATAAAAGACTTTTTTCAACAATAAAAGATACAAGCAATGATGCTCCCACATTAAAACAATATACTACCTGCTATACTCTTTTCCTGGCCACAAAACTGTGTCCAAGTTGACATGTACAGAAGAATGTGCCTTTGCAGGAATGATTTTGAGTAATCTGTGAGGATCAAATATGTTTTTAAGCAAGAATGATATGGCCAAATTTGTGGCTGGAGGTTAACTTCAGAGACAGTACCCTGGAGCCCACACTATGGTAGACGAGACCTGTGGCTAAAGGTGGTCGGTGAGAATTATTGCTAGTATACTAGTAGGCCTGGAACTTCCCCAGCTGCTCTCAGCTCACCTTTTCAGGGAAACCAGAGGCCATAGTCCACTGTATCTGCCCTAATTGTGGCTTGCCATCATTTGCAAATGCCCATCATAGGTAATGAAAAACATTATAGCAATGTCAAGAAATTTAGTGCTAACTGGTTATCATAAATAAATTAAAAAATCCAAAAGTAAAACATTTAAAAATAAAAGCACAGATATTGCATATTATAAACAGTATTAGTTTTAAAAGAGTCCAAATAAAAATATTTTTCAGAACCAATGGCATAAGTTAAAAAAATCCTTCAGTTGGTCTGTTCTGAGTTAACCAAATTCATTTATTTAAAACAGTGCCATCTCTAGCTGTATGCATGTATACAGCTAGATATGGCATGGTGTGAGTTAACAAAATTCATTATTTAAAATAGTGCCATCAAGCTGTATGCATGTGTACAGCTGGATACATAGGCACGGTGTGTTAAGGAAGATCATGTCTCAGAAGAAAGAATAACGTCTTGCCCATAAACCTAGCACTATCATTTATGGTGTGAGGTTAGAGGCACTAAAACACCTGTTTCACTTTATTCTCTTGGCATGTGGAAAACGCCGCTGGAAAGCTTTATGAATTTCTAACTAAAATATCCTACATTAACTGTCCTAAATTCAAGACACTGAGTTAAGATTACATGTAATTATCAGTAACATGCTAATAAACATGCACTATATTAAACTGAAACAATTCTGCGAAGGTGTATTTTATTTGTTGCTTTCATAACACTAAAAAAATATACAAATGTTAGTTTCAAAATGACACCTACTTTGATTGTTGTAATATTAAATTTTTTGCTCCTCACTCACATTAAACAGGAACTTGAATTATTAACAATACCAGTGGAAACACTTTAGAATATATACTCGCAGGAAAGTAAACTATACAGAAAATGAGATTTTTTTTTTTTTTTGTGGCTGCGGTAAATACTATTGGATCATACCCAGAACATGATTTGAGATAAACTATTGGATATTTTATCTTGTATTTTTAATTTTACGTGGCTTGGAAATACTGAGTACTATATTTCCCAGAGACTGTAATTTTAATCAATCTAAAATTCTAACGAGGACAAAGTTATTTCACAAAATGGAAAATTAGTTAAGGAGCAATTAAATAGCTCTCACCCCTTTATACACATAAAGCCAGTCCTTACCAGTCCTAGATGACTAGCCCCTGTGAGGAGTCAGCATGTCCCCACAACACTGCAAAGACAGAAGGCCACAGAACCAAAAGGGCAATGATTTTATAGGTCAGAACAGCTTTATTGCTGCCTTGCAAACCCAAGTGAATGTGGTTACATTTTAATTGTATAACACAAAAAATCCCCCAGACTCAACCAACCAACAAAAAAAACCTTCTCTGCCTGGATCAGAATGTTAAGAAATATGAATTGCAATAGTCGGTACCCTGGAGTTGTCTGAGGCTAGTGTATCCTTGGCCTTGGAAAACCATATACCCCATGTAATGAGGGCAGTAAAAACAGACTCCCCAAATATGTCCCAGCCAGGCACTGCATCCTACCTTGGTGTTGAAGTCCAGGGCATTCTGAGACGTTTTGTATAATTCAGGGTACTTCAACATATTCTCTTTTCTGCATGATCTCTCAAATATTCCAAGAGTTAAAGGAGGCATTGCTGTAAACATCTAAAGCACACAAACTGGTCATTATGTCAAGCAGCCAAATGCAGGGTGAACCTTTATCTCCAAGTATTCAATAAAACAGGAATTATCAAATGTCCTACACTTACCACATTATAAAGACCTATACACCATCTTTCAAAGAGGATCTGTCCAGAAAAGCCATTAACAAAGGCAAACCAGATCTAGGGGGAAAAAAAACCCAAAACCCCCAAAATTAGAATACAGAAACATAAATGCATTGCTTAGAATCTGTTGTACACTCAATTGCTGCATAATAGCAGCATTAACATATTATACTCATGACTCTTTTGAAAATGACATTTCTTTGCTTTACTTTCTGATTCAAAGAGATGCTTTCATAGGGTTTTTGTTATTTATGTCAGAATTGGTCCTGCTTGCTGAATCAAAAAAGAAACATATGAACAGGCAATCACAGATTTAAAAATCAGAAACAATCTTGTTTTTCTTAACAGTACTTTTAGGGAATATATTTATATGCCATTAAATTTTTATAGCTTTAATTCCCTTTTAAAATATCAGAATGTAGTTATTTAAAGACTGCTTTTTAAAATTATAAAAGTAACACTGTTTATTTAGGAAATAATTTCCTGCAATAATACAATCACTATTTTCTTCTGCATTGGTTGTATAATTCATTTAAATTCACAAATTTACTTTACTAGAAACCTGCATATAGAGAATGTCATATTCTGCTCCTCCCCCTTAATATTAGGTAATATTCATTTTCGTAAGTTGTCATGTATTCTTTAAAATGATGTTAATGAATGTATAACCTCTACAATGTGGATATAACTATTTTAGACATTTAGCTTGCTTCCACTTGTTTGCTATTATAAATAATTCTGAACTGAAACCAAACATATTTCTTTTTCCTTAGGATGAATTCTCAAAGTAGAATAGGTCAAAGTACATGAGTTTTTTTAATAGCACTTGATAACTACTGCCATCAGAATCTTAAATTTGAGTTTATATATTAAAATATTTTAGCTTAAATTTTATTCATTGATAAAATCCTATCTTGACTAGAGCATAATATTCTTACATAATGTTCTTTAAAACAGAACTCTTAGCCTTGGAAACAAAATTAAAGGACATAATGGACAAATTTTTCTCCAGCATGTTTAAAACAAAAGAAAAGTTAAAGTGACTATCAGTAAATAACAGTACCTACATTATTGTTTTTAAAAAGCAGACCTGAAGTATAAGGAAAAATCAGATGGATCTGAGAGAGTACAAAGGCTGGCCCAGCAATGAGATTACATAAGCACAAATACAAAAACAAAACCTAACAACAACGACCAGGACAAAACTGTTAGAGGAGAGCGGTCTTGACATGCAGCTCAAGTGAATTTTTGAATCACAGTTGCAGGGAATTTGCTACACTTCACGTTTCATTTAACCTCATTACGGAAGCATGAATTGCTACAAATTCACCATTTATCAATATGTACCCAGGTTGGCCTCCTTATGAACAGGTTCTGTACCCACACTGATCTTCCTTTTTATAGTGGAAGGGAATGATTGAGCATGTACACAAACTAATGTCTGCTTTATGAGATGGAAAAGAAAACAAAGTTGCAATAGTACATTAAAAATAAGTCCAAATTGTATTAGGTCTGTAACACATATTAACCACAACAATAACAAAAGCAGAGAAATCAGAGTTAAATTTGAAATTCTTACTTGCTCTGCTACACATTTTTGATCATTTGCTCCAAACGAAGAGCAGGATCAATGACGCATGCAAACTTTAAAAGAACTGAGCATCTTCACATGAAGTGAAGTTTATTCTTTTCTGGTGAGTATACACAAATTGACAAAACGTCTGTTTTGCTCTCTATTGTGTTTTCACATTTGACCTGAGATGTGGATTATGTAAATACATATTTGGGATACTCAGGGTGATGGGGCTATTTCTCATGAAGGCAACTGTGAACTATTGTAATTCATTCTAAAAAGTTCTTTCAGATTTCTTAAGGTATGGTGGAAATATAAGGGATTTTAAAAGAAACTTTCAATTATGGCCTCTCTAATCTATGAAGACAGAGTCTAACCTTTGTTGGTCTGAAGAAAGCCAAAGCGCCCTGCATACCAAGTTCGCCTAAGGGACGTGATTTGGCTCAAAGGTTGTAGTTATAAATGCATTTGCAATCATCAATACTGTACAATGAGAAGTTTATGTTAGTAAGTTTGTGTGTGGCAAACATTTGTAAATATGAATGGCCCTCTAGCTTCTTTGTATATAATATTTGGTGCTGATTCAATGGCTACTATGAGCTTGAAATTTAAGATCCTCCCTCAAATCAACGTTAACAGAAAGTTTCAAATTTGAAATAATTTGCAAGTAAACTAACATGTCTGTATCCAAAGTGTATTCTAAAATGCATAAACTGCTTCATGACAGACAATTTTTAAGTGGAAAGCTACCAACACATTTTTATCATTTTATTTTTCCTACTGAAAGGTAGGTGAGTATGTTTTTACAGATGTACTTCCTGGATTTTTAAGGATTAATATTTTAATTTATTTTTAAAGAAGAAGAAATGACTAGGTAAGAACAGAAACTTTCAACAGAGTACCTTACATTTTCACACTAACATTTTGATATTCAAAGTTTACATGTCTTAAAAGAGAAAGAGAAGGTCTTTAACAGTGAGGTAGTCTACCAGCAGGCTGATTTCAAGTTAGGCTGAGATTGCAGTTAATATTAGGAACATATTCCATGCAAAATAAAAAAACACCTAAATTCTCCCAAACACAAAAATGTCCCTCCTCTATTTCAACCAGAGCCATGGATTCAGAAAGAAAACACCAGTCCCTGTGGGAAGGTGTCTAGGTTATTTAAATTCACAGAGAACTCAACTCCCAGCACAACTTGCTGGGACGGTATCACCTTATTGACTTTAATCAAAGTTTCTAGAAATCAGAAACACTACTTGGTTTTGAGATCTTCCCAGAAAACTTGGATGTGACCAATCATTTGAAAGAAAAGGTCTCATTTTACTAGGAAGGAGTCAGAGGTATTAGAGAAATTAAAAAAAAATCTCTCTTTAAAAAGGAGCCCATCATTTAAATGAACACCTAGAACTGCTCCTGGGCAGCTCCCATAAGACGAGAGCTGCCAAATCTGTATTCGCCTGGCTGTAATTTACAGCAATGGAGTATCTAGATTGTGACATTCCTAAGCAATACAGCAAAGGGAAAAGCAGTGGTCGTAGTTTTAAATATATAAAATGCACAGTGTTCAAGACTATTCCTTTATTAGCAAATAAATTTCAGACCTGTTTCTCCTGGTATTGTTTTCTAAATTCCACCTCTCAGTAGAGGCGTGGCAGCTAAAGCTTCACATTCATTTTCCTGATGGAGCATTTCTGCATATTAAACAGCAGCTTACAAATAGTCAATGAGTCCTCTGCTCCCACGCCTGATCAGCACAAAAAACTGAAAGGAGAGATTCGAGACTGGCAGTTGTCCTCACTAGAGACATTCAATGATGTGTTTTCTGTCTATTCATTCACAGTATTGACATGAGCCATTAACATCTGCAGAACTTGTTTTAGCTGGCAAAAGTTGGGTATCTGGGAATTGATTTAAAAGGTCAATTCATTTCCAAGACAGTTGAATTATATTCAAAATACATTTCTACAAACTGTTAAGAGAAAAATAGAAATGAGATTTCCAGTAAACTTTAGAACTCACTTCCTTTTCAATGTGTAAAGAATTTGATCAGTGTCAAATATCTCATGAAGAGGCTTTAAAATCAAAGCCAAGTGAAATTGAGGGTTAATCAACCACAAATCACGTAATTCTGGGTTTGAAACAGGGCATGCAGATTGTTTTCATCTGAGTTTAATGTTTTTATTTTTCCATTAGTACATAAATTTTGTCTACTTCATAGTTGTTAATTTAGATTTAAAAAGTGGCAAGTTGAGCATTCTTATTTTATTTTATGAAATTAACTTTTTATAAGCAGATTTATTGCTGGCAGTGGCTTTAAATTCCTGGTATCTCAAAAAGTCTATATAAACAAACTGTATAAATTGATATTTGTTTGAATGTCAGTGTTGTGGAATGAGAAGAACATAATTACAAAAGCAAGATATATAGATGGGATTAAGAATAGAAAAATATTACTTTAGAAAAGAACTACACATTTATATAAACAACAAAGGATATTTTTTGATCTCATAAACTATTTTAGAAGTCATTTTGCTTCAAAAACACAGACTATTCCACACCAAATCCAGCAGTAATGAATAACAAGTAAGTTCATTTAAGTATCTTGTTTATGTTTCCATGTACTAGGTTATTTTATCTAATGGGTTGTAACCTTTTTAGTGATCATTACACAAAACTGCCTGTATACTTCAAAACTAAGTTTCAATTTTACTAGCCTGACTCATAATAAGAACTATGCTCAGTCAACATTTAACAAGGAGATAAGCATTCTGACAGAGGCACAAAGAACAGCTGAAGCAAACATACAGCAATGGAAGTGTCAATGTACTGACTTTGTTTATACTATTATTTCTCAGAGTAAAGATTGGAAGATTATTTCTATATAGCAAATGGCTGTGTCTTTTTGTTTTACAGATGTGTAGAAATAGTCAACAGATTAAAGGGTAAAGTGGCAGGAAGAAACATCTATCTGTAAGGGAACCCTCAGCAGATCTATGAGGGCGTGGTGGATCCTTGACAGGAGTGGGAGATGGAGGTTTTCTTAACAATGGGAAGGCCATTGTCATGCTCTGGAGAGCTCCAACAGAAACATGAAACTGATAACACCTAGAAGTATTATAAATATAGCTTCTGATGATAAAATGGCCACTTTTTTTTTTTAAAAAAAAGGCAAATAACGTATTTATCATGTCTTGATTAACCATTCAGTTCGCTTATTTATCTACCATTGTTGTGCTGCCCAGTATGGTAGCCACTGGCCACACGTGACTTTTAAACACTTAAATGTGATTAGTCCAAATTGAGATGTGGTATAAATGTAAAATATATACCAGATTTTGAAAACTTAGGATGAAGAATGTAAAGTGTCTCATTAATAATTTTTTACAGTGATATGTGACAATGATAATCTTTTGAATACATTGAGCTAAATAAAATATACTGAGATCAATTTTTTTTCCTTCTGCTAATGTGGCTTACATTGTATTTCTGTTGGCCTGTAATGTGGTTTGGCTGTCTCCCCACCCAAATCTCATCTTGAATTCCCATGTGTTGTGGGAGGTAGCTGAATCATGGGGGCAAGTCCTTCCCACGCTGTTCTCATGACAGTGAATAAGTCTCATGAGATCTGATGGTTTTAAAAAGAGGAGTTTCCCTGCACAAGTTCTCTTGCTTTGCCTGCTGCCAACCATGTAAGATGTGACTTGCTCCTCCTTGCCTTCTGTCATGATTGTGAGTCCTCCCCAGCCACATGGAACTGTAAGTCCATTACACCTCTTTCTTTTGTAAATTGCCCAGTCTTGGGTATGTCTTTATCAGTAGTGTGAGAACAGACTAATATAATAAATTGGTACCAGTAGAGTAGGGCACTGCTGAAAAGATACCCAAATATGTGGAGGCAACTTTGGAACTTGGTAACAGGCAGAGGCTGAAACAGTTTGGATGGCTCAGAAAAAGACAGGAAAATGTGAGAAAGTTTGGAACTCCCTAGAGACTTGTTGAATGGCTTTGATCAAAATGCCGATAATGATATTGACAATGGAATCCAGGCTGAGGTGGTCTCAGATGGAGAGAGAAAATTGTTAGGAACTGGAGCAAAGGTTACTCTTGATACGTTTTAGCAAAGAGACTGGAAGCATTTTGCCTCTGTCCTAGAGATCTGTGGAACTCTAAACTTGAGAGAGATTGATTTAGAGTATCTGGTGGAAGAAATTTCTAAGCAGCAAAGCATTCAAGAGGTGACTTGGGTGCTTTAAAGTTGTTTAATTCAAGTTGTTTTAATACATTTAGAATTTATAAAAAGTGGGCAAATAAAAAATTAAAACAATGAGAAACTGTCTTCATAAAGAAAATTTCTTTAAATATGTATGTAAATGACAAGGATTTTAAATTTAACCTGCTATTACCTCGATAATATAGAGCACTATATTCTTGTAGAAGCAGTATAAGATGCACTTGGAGACTCTGTTATAGTTCCAGGCACCATGAATCATCAGTAAATTCTTCAAATATTTGAACTAAAACGAGAGTGGGAAAAAATTAGTATTTTACTCTTTGAAGCATCAGTTGACTGAGAGGAATGATGTGTTTTGCAGAAATGACACTTTACCTGAGCTATGGAGTAGTCAGAGGAATTAGCTGCCTGCAGGCCTTCATTGCCACTGATACCAACACCAACGTGCGCTGTCTGTATCATGCTGACATCATTTGCTCCATCACCAATTGCAAGCGTTATGACTTTGACTTGTTTCTTAACCATCTCAACAACTTCAGATTTTTGAAGAGGAGAAACCCTTAAATTGAAATACATTGTCAATTACTGTTTTCTGAAAAAGGAATTTTCAAATGCCATCGTGTTGAAGGATAAAAGATGCAAAAGACCTAAATGAATAGTCCTCTGAAGAACCCTAATGATAAAGTCCTAGGTTTGCAAATGTTTACTCATCTGTTAACCTGGTTCCACATTAAGAAAAATTAAAATAAATAAAGACAAATCTCAGAGGCAAACCCCTAGGTGACAGCTAGAAGAGAGAATGCTTTGTTAAGCGTTAGCCTGCCAGAATGCTTGCGTTAATATGTTAAAGAAATAACATTTGAGTTCAGAAATACCTTTGCTTCCTAACAAATAACATCAAAATTTCTAATTCTTCACTTATAAATTAAAAACAATGTCATAAATGCTGCTAAATACTAACTAAATCCTACACAGTAGCTGGAAAGTAAAAGTTTTGAGCTTCTGCAATCTGATCTTAGACAATGTACTATATGCTTAAAACAACTTAAAACTCTACTTAAATTAATTCTCAGACACCATGGTAAATGCCAAGTATCTTATTATAGTTCATGGGCTTCACTTTCTTCCAAAGCCACTAAGAGTCAAGTAGAAATCAAGCAACCTCTTATGCAAATGCAAACTAGGAAGAGAAGACACCAGTATCTCTACTAAAATCACATTTGGTATTAGATTTAGAGTTATTTCACAGAACTTTCAAAGCCATTTAAGAAATAAACACTAGAACAAGGACAGAACGGTTCAAAGACAGAATGCATCAGCATAAGACACTGTCTACATTGTACTGGAAACTACAGAGAAAGGCAGGAAAACTACACAATAAATTGCTCAAACTATTAAGCTAATAATGAGCAAAAAAACAACTAATGTACACAATGTTTGTACAAGAAAAACATCTCAGAACTAAATTCTTTATCAAGGTTATGTGGCATAGATGTCTAATAATATCTGCTAAAACATTTGAAAGATCATTTACTATTCTATTTAAAAATGAAGATCATTACTTTGAAAAAATTGATACATATTTGTCCATTTTTCTGATCACTCCATAGGAAAAATTCTTAGTGGTAGATACTCTGCACAGATATGTGCCTTCAGGAGGCCCCACTGCCCTATGAACTGCTTTAGCCAGAGCAACTCTGGTTTTTATTTCAAGTTCGAGAATCACTGCGTTAGACTGTGAGTTGCTTGCAGAATCAATTGATCTCCATTGATCTCCTCTTCTTTGTATTGTTAGTGCCTGATCCAAAATAGATACTCAATAATTGGCTGCTACATAAGAAACTATTTTAAATTTTTTCTTTTTATTTCCTTTTACAGTCTGGCAATAGTACAAAATGATACAACTGTGAACTCAGCAAGGAAATGAATGCCTATTGAACCATTAACAGGCTATTTCACTGTTAGCTTCATTTTTCTTCAAAGCAATTTTCATTTCATTTTCATATTTTATTTTATTTTTCTTACCAGGCTAATATAAACTGGTAAGACCACTGGCTCTATGCCAATGTTTAAACATGGACTATAGCTGATATTTAGTAAATGTCAAAAAGGAATGCTCACCAATAAATGATTTAGACTGGGAAATGGGCATGAGTCAAGAGAAGCATTTGTTAAGCATTATCAAATTCCCTTTAATGGTCTAACACTATGAATATATTATGAAGTCACACCAAGGGTTCAATGGAACTAGGAAACAGTGGTACTTTTTCCATAAACTGAACCTGTAATAAAGGAGAAATCTCTGCATGGTAAGCTGATATTAGTGATTTTAAAAAAAGCATCAGAAAAGAGTTGGACTACATTTAGTTCTCTTCATGGTGATTACAACCAACCACTGCTTTCTCTGCTTGAAACTGCAATTTTCAACAACCCAATTAAAATCGGCTGAGGATTTTCATTCAATTCTCTAAGGGTTTAATCAGGTGTTAAAAACGAAGAGTAGGATTGCCCTTAGCAACAATGCCCATTTAAGGGAAAAAAGATAATGATATAGTGAGAGACATCTCAGAAGTACACTGCAGCTGCTACTAGCAAGAGCATTTGCTTCCATTACCAAGCTTTAAAAGTGGATGACTGGCTGGGCACGGTGGCCCACGCCTGTAATCCCGGCACTTTGGGAGGCTGAGGGAGGTGGATCATAAGGTCAGGAGATAGAGACCAGCCTGGCCAACATGGTGAAACCCTGTCTCAACTGAAAATACAAAAATAAAAAAATTAGCCGGGTGAAGTGGCATGTGCCTGTAGTCTGAGCTATTTGGGAGGCTGAGGCAGGAGAATTGCTTGAACCCGGGAGGCAGAGGTTGGAAAGGAGACGCAAATTCACTTCAGGTAACAGAAATAGCAGAGAATAAATTTTAACTTCACATTCAAAATTCTCCAGAATATATTCTTTTCTACTGCTGTGTCTCCACCTCTTAAAAGATCACTCAGAGTTTACTTTCTTGACGTAGGTAGCCTTGCTTGTAGATTCATACAATTTCCATATGAATCTAGAACTACCTTACCACACAACAAGTTAATTCTTCCCATGTCTATCAAAAAATCACATATCACGGCTGAAAATATCTAAAACCTAAACAAATGCCAATTGTGATTCACATATAATTCTGAAACACCACAAAGGCACTGTTTCCTTCCCAGAGATTTTTTTTTTTAAACCATTTGTGGGTCTGCAACCAGGATTTAAATTATTCACAGTTCTCTTCTGTTCCACTGCTGATTTTTCTTCTTTGGTAGAAGTAAGAGACTCCACGGAAAAAGACTACGTATCCAATGTGTACTGTAAACGTCTCTTTCTCTTCCCTGTGGCTCCACAAACAGGGGGTGGTCCTTTGTGATATGACCTAGATGTGCACTGAGTGCAATATGCTTTTCAGATATTATTTTGGCTGTAGTTTCTGCACATGTTATTCATTATTTTTCTTATTTGCTATATAGTAACTCTCACTGCCCTGTGAACGTTAGATCACGGCACTGGAAATTTTTACATTTAAGCTAAGAAATATATAGGTGGTCCATCTTATATGAACCTTGTTTTGCACTCTTTTAATGGGATTAACTAAATGAATCACCTTTCTAAATGAAATATGAATAAAGATTATATGTGTGTGTGTATATATATATATATATATATATATACAGACATATAATAAAGGATAATTTAAGGAATTTTTTATAGATAGCCAAAAAGAGTAAATAATTTATTCTACTGGATTGTGTTTTGGGATTAATAACCTAAAACATTCTTATACATACACAAAATTACTATCACTGATAATACAATATGATCTCAAAGACTTATAATGGAAACTTAAAAATTACTATAAATTTGCCTTTAGAAGGTAAATCTAGAAAAATTTTTAGGAAGAATATGAAGGAATATAGTATTTTCTAGTTCTCCTGAAGTGTTTTATATCATGACCAAGCCCAGTATTTACTAAATTTCTTTAAGTTCCTCAGACTTTAAATTTAAGGTCTGTTTCAGGTGCCTATTTAGAGGTGAGAATCACTAGTGAGGGGATCTGCTGTGCTTTTTGTTGCAACAAACTTCCTAAAATTTCTCCTGTGAATATCAGTATATTTACCACTGACTCATATTTTGTTGACTATTAAAGAAATTACACAAAGAAAGAAAAACATAAACTAGAAGATCTTACTTGAATCCTTCTGAACTAAAATTTTATAAAAATCCATAAAGTTTTACATTGAGAAGAAATTTAAGATATGGCAAAAAAACCCTGATGTACCAAAATTACAAAATATCGTAAACTCCTCCTCTAGAAATTCACTATCAATTTGTTACTGGAATGAAAACAGCAGCTTATATGGCAAGTCTTAAGAATGATACTTAGCAATACGATACGTAATGAAACATTCAGCCCCTTTTAGGTAAGAAACTGTGCTATTCAAATGACTGATGAGCGAGAGCTCTCCTAGTCTCAAAAACCAACATCTGTTGATATGTTGTGCAGTCATAGGCATTCAGGAGACCTTACAATATAGGGACTGAGCCTGCAGAAATAAAATACAGATAGCCTTTCCATAAGACAAAAGAGGAAAGCAAATTTAAAAAAGGTTTCCTTTCTGCAATACATTTTAGATATAAAACTCCTCCTGTGGAATTTATGTTGTTATAGGTAAGTGTACTGCTTTCTGCTTCAATGATTCAGATAGTAGTTTAAATAGGGACCGTTTCTATTGGTGTGTATTTGATCATGCATGTATGTGCACTAATTGGCAAATAGACCTATGAAAGGCACTAAAAAGAAAACTCCTTCTAGTATAGATATTTATTATGGTGTTCACACCAGAAAGCTTAGTTTATCTATAATACTGCTGTTCATTTTCTCTTAAGAAAATATCATCTAGTTATGTTGAACCACTATACTCAACACATAGCAGACTTTAAAATGGTAGCAGGCTGTTTGTAAGCTGGTGCTTAGCAAGGAGAAGGCCATGTCCAGTTCAAGTACCAAGACTGTGAAGCCCAACAGCGAGAGGGTGAACGAGTTCGAGTCGGGAATCTTCCAGGCTCTTCTGGAGCTGGAGATAAACTTGGACCTTAAGGCTCAGCTCAGGAAGCAGAGTATTCCAGCAGCCAAAGAACCTAAGTTGGTGGTGATCAGAAAGCTATTATCATCTTTGTTCCCTTTCCTCAACTGAAATCTTTCCAGAAAATCCAACTCCAGCTAGTACGTGAATTGGAGAAAAAGCTCAGTGGGAAGCATGCTGTCTTTATTTCTCAGAGGAGAATTCTGCCTGTATTTGAAAAAGTATAAACTTGAAAAAGCCATACAAAAAATAAGCAAAAGCGTCCCAGGAGCCGTACATGACACAATTCTTGAGGACTTGATATTCCCAAGCAAAATTGTAGGCAAGAGAATCTGTGTGAAACTGGATGGCAGCTGGATCATTTTAAAGGTTCATTTGGACAAAACACAGGAGAACAAGATGGAACGCAAGACTGGAACTTTTTCTGGTGGCTATAAGAAGCTGATGGGCAAGAATGTTAATTTTGAATTCCCAGAGTTTCAACTGTAAACAAAAATGACTGAAGTATATTCACAGTAAAAAGAAAATGGTAGTAGACCAAATAAATGGAAATGTTATAAGAAAGAGAAATCCAGCTGGGCATGGTGGCTCACACCTGTAATCCTGGCACTTTGGGAGGCTTAGGCAGGTAGATCACAGGGTCAGGAGTTCGAGACCAGTCTGCTCAACACAGTGAAACCCTGTGTCTACTAAACAAAAAAAATAATAATAACCAGGTATGGTGGTGTATGCCTGTAATCCTAGCCACTCAGGAGGCTAAGGGAAAGAATTGCGTGAACCCGGAGGCGGAGGTTGCAGTGAGCTGAGATCATGCCATTGCATTCCAGCCTGGGTGACAGTGTGCGACTTCGTAAAAAAAAAAGAGAGAGAGAAATTCATCTCAGTATGTCATGAAACTAACATTCACACTCTTGTTCATTTTGACTATTCACTGTTAAGAAGCAAAATCTGTTTAATCTGGTTTATACCTAGAGTATAAAGGGAACTATGTAAAGGTATTGGATTCTCCATGCTTTCTTCCAAGTGTAGGAAAGACAGGTAAAAATTATTAGAGAGAGAAGGAAACATTCACCTCTTCATGGAAAAGTGGGTATATTCAGCATGGATTAGAGACATCTGACAGTGTGCCTCTGCATGTCACAGTAACAAATTTTTAATGTCACAGCTAGCTCTAAGCAACAAGAGATATTAAAAGTTTTTGATATGAAAAGAGCATGGTAGAAGCAGTTCCTAAAAACATCCATTTGTATTGTCCAAAGTATGTTTTATATATATCTGAATATGATCTAGAAAAACGACAATGAAAATGAAAATAAAGGACACAGAGAGCTCCAAGTAGAAGTGGTTTCCAAAATGACTGAGGTTTCAAATTTGGGTGACTGAGAGAATGAGGATCTAAACATAAATAGAAAAGGCAAGAAGAATATTTACAGCAGAAAGGTATCAGAAAAGTTCTCGATACTCAGAAGTTTAGCTAGTAGTGGGACACCCGAGTAGACTCATTTAAGCATGCTGACTGAAAAGTTGGAACTGGACTTGAAAAAGAGTGCAGAGTTGGGCATGTGTCTTCAGGTGTCATTCATTCAAGTATTTATTCAAATATTTAGTGATCCTTTAGCATGTGATTAAATTTCTGTGGAAAAACATAAGGAGAAGAAACTAGATCTCAGGACCTTTCCTCTGCCCCCAAGAGTTATTGATTTAAGGACTTTTATTGAGCTACTGTCCTAGGAGTTAAATATTAACAGCCATATGATAGTAGTCCCTCTCTCTACAACTGCTCTAGAGAGATAGAAATTCTTCTTGCACGCAGCAAGGCCATGCTACCTCTCTGTTTAGGGAGCCTTGCCAATGAGACTGGTGTGCTCTCAACTGGGAAGCACTTCTACTGAAGAAAGCCTAGAGTGCTTCCCTTCAGCTCCACCTTGTCCTAACCTTGATTTCAGAGTGGTGAGACCCATGGCGGCCTCCATTCTCTTCCCATTCCCAGTGTCTGATTGGAGCACACGTGCCCTGTAATCTCTTTTCCTATGACTCTGCAGAGGTTAAGGAAGGGACAGAGTTTCCTTTTTTTCATTTAATTGATTACTTTTTTGTGATGAGGGCTTGCTCTGTCGCCCAGGCTGGAATGCAGTGGCACAATCTTGGCTCACTGCAGCCTCGACCTCTTGGGCTCAAGTGCTCCTCCTACCTCAGCCTCCTGAGTAGCTGGGACTATAGGTGTACACCATCACACCTGGCTAATTTTTGTATTTTCTTTTTTGTAGAGATGGAGTCTAGATATGTTGCCCAGGCTGGCCTTGAACTCCTGGCATCAAGCAGTCCTTCCACCTTAGCCTCTCGAAGTGCTGGGATTACAGGTGTGAGCTATCATGCACAGCCCAGAGTTTGTTTAGGTTGGAAGAAAATCAGCTTGCTCTTCTCTGCCTCATAACCCTTCCTATGCTGTGTGGATAAATTTCCACAAGGAACCTTCTCTCACCTTAAAAATACCTAGTGGATGAAAGAACAATTGGTAGCACAGGCTATTGACAGAAACTAAAATAAAACTCTAAAGATGTCAGGAGTTAAAAAAGGAAGCCAATAAATTTCAGGACCATAATTATCAACTAAAAATCCATAAGAAACTTTTGGGGCAATAGGAAGTGGTGAATCCTTGTGAGAAGCTGAGTGGAATGGAGGAAAAGAGTGGTACGTGAGGGATAATGGAAGAACACACAGATGGGAAAGCTTTCTGGCTGTATTCTTCCCTGCCACTGGCGCCCTGTTTGAGCTGACCAGTGTGTGTGTGGAGAGGGGTGAGACTGGGCTGGATGAAGCCTCTTTCATTGCAACTGTAAAGTTTGGCTTAGGTTTGGAACTTAGGAAAACTTAAACCTAAAATAACATGCTTAAAAAGCAAAACACTCCAATTCCAGGAGTTCATCCTCAGTGCCCTAAAGCGAAAACTGCAGAAAGAATTCC
This sequence comes from Cacajao melanocephalus, assembly GCA_963573385.1. Lineage (NCBI taxonomy): Eukaryota > Metazoa > Chordata > Mammalia > Primates > Pitheciidae > Cacajao > Cacajao melanocephalus. The sequence goes on from CAUYLG010008999.1 coordinate 42,791, forward strand.
TACCCATGCCTCGGAACAGGAAAACCAGATCTTTCCGGTCAACCTGAAGGCATAGAGGCAGGCAGGAACAGGTGCCAATGAAAAGGCTATTCTGACGGACCCCTGAATGCCTGGGGATTCCATCAGAGTGTGGCTGCTTCTAATAAGAGGAGTGCTCAGGTAAAGGAACTAGGGGGAAATAGGAATTTAATAAACTGAGATTGGGCCCTACCTCCAAATTTACCTAAGTAGGACCTAGCTTTTGCTGTTCCTCCAAAGGGACATTAATGCCTGTTAGGAACAATGCGGGAAAGGGTCCTTTGGGGAAACATTTAAGACAGGAGAGAATCGTGAACAAAAAAGAAACACAACTTACAAGAAAGTAGACCTAGCAAAAACAGATATTAAGAATTTTTAAAAAGCATGATAACCAATCTTAGAAACATGAAACCAGGAAAAGCAGTTATAATGAACTAAAAATAGTTAAATGAAAATATAACTGCTAAAATAAAGAATACAATGGTGAACTGAGTATGATATCATGCAGTCTGAAAGTTCAAATAAAAAATTTGTCTAAGACATCAGAAAATTAAAGGAAAGATTGTAGAAAAAAGGGAAAAGAGGAACAGAGGGGACTACATGTATACAGATGGGAGTCCAAGAAGAGAATAAGAGGGAAAATATAAGAAATAATAACTACTAATTTTCCAGAATTGAAAGGACTCATAAAGTGCCAAAAACATAGAGAAGAAAATGACACCTATACCTAGACATATTATGGTTAAAGGATAAGAAAAATTTCTAAAAGCTTCTAGAGAGAAAAAGGAGATTTCTTCAGACTGACAGTGGATGCATACACAAAATCACTGTCTTCAGTTCCTGTTTCTTTACTGGGGAGGTGAGGGCAGGAAAAGGAAGACATACTAAAACATACAGACATTTAAGGGGAAAAATGAGCACAAATGTAGTTATCAAAACCGAAGAAATAGACAGGATAGAGTAAAAAAGTTTCAAACCTGTATAGGAAAATCTCATTTAAAGTTAGGGGTAGAAAAAAAAATCGTAATAGATGGAAACCAAAATAAATGGGAAGAAATGAGGCCCAATATAGCAGTAAGTATAATAACAGTTAATATACTTTTTATTTGCACCTAACACATTGAATTCTCAGAACAACCCCCTAAGTTACTACTGTCACCAGTTTACAAATGAGGAAACTAAGGCACAGAGAAACAATATTAATTAAGGTTTAAGGTAAAATGGCAAGTGGTGAATCTGGGATTCAATCTTCAGCAGTGTGGATTCAGACACAGCATTCTCTCTCTCTCTCTCTCTCTTTTTTTTTTTTTTTTTTGGAACAAGGTCTCACTCTATTGCCCAGGTTGGACTGCAGTGGTGCCAACATGGCTCATTGTAGCCTTGACCTCCTGGGCTCAAGTGATCCTCTTGTCTATCTCAGGACCATAGGTGTGTGCCACATCACCTGGCTAATTTTTAATTTTTTTTGCAGACTCGATGACTTACTTTGTTGCCCAGGCTGGACAGACACAGCATTCTTAACCACTATATTATACAGAGGATTGAACATAAGGATTTGGATAAAAAAACAAAAGACAAGGAACATAATGAAACAAAGGAAAGCCAGGTTAGCAATTTAAATATCAGACATTAAAAAAAAAAAAGGACACAGAAAAGGCCATAACGGTTAGAGAGGAATCTTTGTATATGAAAGTATATAATATATACTGTCAGGTGACATATACATTTCACCTGAAATATTCAATTAGGCTCTATAAGAGAAAATTAGATACCATTTATAAGAGCAACTAACATTTTAATAATAGGTGCCATGTATTAGCTCATTTATTCTTCATAACTCTATGAGAAGAACTATTTCTATCTCTATTTTAAAAAGATTAAAAATCTAAAGCCAGAGAAGTAATGTGTTGCTCAGCTACTAAGAGGTGGAGTCTAAACTGTGGAAAGTCTGGTCTTAGTTCCTAAGTCCTACAACACAGGACAACACTAGCAGAGGGAAAGAGAGTGGAGCGTTTAGTAAATGCTATTGAGAGAATTTGCTCATGATGCAGAAATGAATAACATGGGATCCCCCCTCCTTCACAGCATATACAAAAATAAACTCCATATGTGTAAAAGACCTACATGAAAAAACTAAAGCTGTAAAGTTGACAGAAGTGGCGGGGTACAGTGGCTCATGCCTGTAATCCCAGTACTTTGGGAGGCTGAGGTCGATGGATCTCCTGAGGTCAGGAGTTAGAGAACAGCCTGGCCAATATGGTGAAATCCCATCTCTACTAAAAATACAAAAATCAGCTGTGCGTGGTGGCGGATGCCTGTAATCCCAGTACTCTGGAGGCTGAGGCAGGAGAATTGCTCGAACCCAGGAGGTGAAGGCTGCAGTGAGCTGAGATAGTGCTACTGCTCTCCAGCCTGGGCCACAGAGCGAGACTAAAAAAAAAAAAAGTTAACAGAAGAAAATGCAGGAGTGGGAAGTCCTTCATATCCAAAAAGTGCAAACCATAAAGAAAACAATTAGTGTAATTTGACTATGTCAAAGCCAATGATAATCCTAGCTACTTGGGAGGCTGAGCAGGAGAATGGCTTGAACCCAGGAGGCGGAGACTGCAGTGAGCCAAGATCGAGCCACTGCACTCTAGCCTGGTGACAGAGTGAGACTCCATCTCAAAAAAAAAAAAAAAAAAAGAAAAAAAGAAAAGAAAAGAAAAGAAAAGAAAAGAAAAAAGAAAAGAAAGGGTATCACAGGAGGAAATAAGAAGGGAGCCAGCCTAGAAGATACTTGCCACATCAATAATCAACAACAACAAAATCAATGTCCAGAATACACAAAGAATTCTCATATACCAGCTGGAAAAAAGAGAATAAACCCAACAGAAATTTCAGCATCCCTTTCCCCTTTTCAACGTACTATTTTTCTTTGTAGCAATATTACCACTGATTTTATAGTCTGTTTGATATATATCAATGATTACCATTCACACAAACACACACACAACAATTACTGTCTTTTGAATATTTTTGTGTATATTTACTTGTGTTATTGAACAGCTGTGATGTGAACGCTGGGATTATCTTTTCCCGTTGTTCACTGCTCTATTTCTAGTACTTATTAAGGCTACTTGCACACAGTGAGCACTCAGAAAAACACTTGCTGAAATAAGTGAATGAATAAATTTCAAAAGCAGAAACCAAGAAAGGTAAATACTCCTATGAGATGCTCAACCTCTCTAGTAATCAGAGAAATGAAAATCAAAACAACAAGGTCTCATTTCATAACGATCAAATTGCCATGTTATAAATTCAGTAATACCATATATTGTTATTAAGGTAGGGAAACAGCAACTCTATTCTATGGATCTGGGATGGCACAATAGTACAGCTGTTTTGGAACAATGTGGCAATTCTAATGGGAAAGAAATATACATATACTCCACAGCCAAGCATTCCCATACCCCAACCCCCACAATGTATCTCCTAGAAAAACTCTTGCCTGAGAGCATAGAGGATATACATTGCAGTACTTTCCATGGTAGCAAAGATTTGGAGGAAACTTTTGTGGTATCCCTATGAGAAGAGATAAGTAAAATTATGTATATGCATTAGTGTAATAACAAGCAGTGATGAGAATAAACAAATTTGGTTGGGCACAATGGCTCACGCCTGTAATCATAGCACTTTGGGAGGTCTAGGTGGCAGGATCACTTGAGCCCAGGAGTTTGAGACCAGCCTGGGAAACATAGGCAGACCACGTCTCTACAAAAAAAAAGTTTAAAAATTAGCTGGGAGTAGTGGTGTATACCTGTTTTCCCAGCTACTCAGGAGGGTGATGTGGGACGACAGCTTGAGCCTTGGAGATTGAGGATGCAGTGAGCTAAGATCAGGATGTACTACAGCCGGGGCAACAGAGCAAGACTCTATCTTCTCAAAAAAAAAAAAAAAACTCAAAAATAATAAATTTGTTTTACATATGGTGACATGGATGTGTCTCAAAAATATGTAGAAAAATAAAGGTAAAAAATTTTTAGTTTGAGCAGGGTGGCTCATGCCTATAATCCCAGCCCTTTGGGAGGCTGAGGCAGGTAGATCCCTTAGGCTCAGGAGTTTGAGACCAGCCTGGGCAACATGATGAAACCCCATCTCTATTGAAAATAAAAAAAAATTAGCTGGGAGTGGCAGCATGCATCTGTGGTCCCAGCTACTTGGGAGGCTGAGGTAAGAGGATCACTTGAGTCCAGGGCAGGGGGGTGGGTAGAGGTTGCAGTGAGCAAATATCAGCCTCGGTGACAGAGACTCCATTTCAAAAAAAATGATTTACTGGAATATCATTATAAACACAAACCTTTTCTTCAACTCAATATGCATATAATAATAGATATTTTTCACAGAATCACATATATACAACTAAAGTACAGCAAATGATGGGAACATATGAAACACTTGAGAATATTCCTCTAAGGTGAAGTGAATAGAATGGGACTGGGAATAAAAAGAATACACAAAAATAACACATACAAATCAAAGAGCAATTTGCTTTAGTTCAAGACTCTAGGGAGATGGCTAGCTTGCAAATCTTCCTCATTCTTTTGCTGGCATGTCCTCTAGCACCTTGCTGGGGCTTTCCCTAGAACAGAGGGAAGGCAGTGCACTGACAAGCCAGGATCAGATGTTAATGGCCCTGGGTTCCTCCTTTCTCTCTTGCTGCTATATGTAAATATGTATTGACATCTCATTTTAAAACAAATTCATGTCCTTATTTTTAGGGATTTTCTTGGATCCAATGGCACAGATAAGTTTAATGGGGCCCCCGTACTGTGCAGCTGGCACCATAAAAAGAATGTCAGTCTTTTTCAAGGAACTGTGGAGAAAGGGACACCTGCCAGTGAGGAGAGATGAGGAAATGTTTCAATTTTTGAGAAAAGAAAGAAACAGTCTAGAAATTACTCTCCCTAGAGAGAACAGGAGAGCTTAGCATGAATTCCATCAGCATTGTAGGAAAGTTCTGTTTTAACCACCTCCTTCCATGTTCATTCATGAGCTACAGACACTTTATTATGTCCCCAGGGCTAAATTTAGGCAACAGTGGTTTCTGTACTTACAGTCTTACTGCAACATAGCCACACCCATTCATTCACATATCATCCAGAACTGCTTTCATGCTATAACTGCAGAGTTGAGTAGCTGTAAGAGAGAAAGCTGTATGGCCTGCAAAGCCTAAGATACTTACTATCTGTCCCTTTACAGAAAATACGTGCCCAACCTTGCTCAAAACACCAAGCGTTTCTTCAACTTGTCCTAAGTTGAAATGGCTCAGATAGGTTTATCAAAAAGGAGGTAATCACTGGAAACCATCATGGGTTCAAGGAGAAACAGTTACACCAAGCTAACTCTGCTTCCCTTTCCCACACAATGAGGTCAGCAGGCTGACAGGTCAGAGAAATGCCATAGGTTCCACACATATGTGCTTAGCAAATCAGAACTGTCAGAGAATCCTAAGCAATCTATTAGGCAGATTTGTATTGGAAATACAGAGGAGAGTGTTGATATACTGATGATTAACTTTGTAAAGCTTTAGGGAGGACTTCAGTAGAAAGCTACAGAGTGCTGCATTTAAATTTTGCTGAACAGAAAAGAATCAAGAATTTGGATGTGGTTGTGGAAGGTATACATGCTTATTCAAAGTTAGTATGAAACAAAACAGAAAAACAGTTAAATGAATAAGAGGGATGGTGATGGAAATCAAGGTAGCAGTTATCTTTGGAAGGCTCCTCAACTAAAGGGAGCATGAGGGGTTTCTGGGGGGGCTGGTCCTGTTTGGGTGCTTGTTACAGGAGTGTGTACACTTTGCGAAAATCCCAAGCTGTGCAATTATACTTTATGCACTTTCCACTACAAATTACCTATCTCATCAGCAGTATGTAATCTGCAGTTCTGAGTGTGTGTGTGTGTGTGTGTGTGTGTGTGTGTATGTGTGTGTGTGTGTTTGTGTGTGTATGTACTGGTGATGGCGGTGATGGTGATGGTGGTTTACCTAAAAGGAGTCACACCTAAAACTGTAAAACACTGAATTACTGTAGGCTTCTGTAGCATTTAGATTTCTTATATATTTTTAGACATTTTATTGTCAAATATAGACTTCCCTGGTGGTGGTCATCATAACTGGCTAATAGGCTGTAATATAGCCACTGCAGTTCTTTTAACACTACTCAGTCAAGGCAGAATAGCAAAAGAGATGGGCCGGGCTGAGCAGATGATTATTATGTTAAAGCAAACTACTGGGATTTTATGAAGTTATAAAATTTATTCAGTGTGTCCTCTTTTAGCTGTACATGTATGAAAGAAACATTCTCTCAACATTTCCAACATTTATTCATATTTTCTTGGAAGCAAACATAGGGTTGACATTCATTAACAGTTTGTAAGTCTTTTCAAAGCCAAACATCTGCTTGGCATCCAATGGTGTTCACAATTTTTTTTCTTTAAGGGAATCTCTGTTGAGCATTTATTAGCGTCATGGGTGCTTTCTGACTACCTTTTAAGTAGAACATATATTTAGAGAAATTTTTAAAGCTAAAGACAATCTCTAAAGATTTAAGAAGTAGATCTGCCTTTATTTAATGCACTCATGCTATGACAGCAAATACTCAGTGTCCCTTTAGACTTCTTGCAGGACCCCTCGATAGGAGTAAGGTGAAAGGTTTTGCCTGGAATGCCACTCCCAAATGACAACACTCACTGAAGTCAAGTGTTTTTTTTAAACACTATGGGGAAAATGGCCTAAAAGGGGGTTAAACTTTGATTAGAGATGGTGCAAGTAGGAAAAAATGCTTACTTCAGTTTAACTTTTGCTTTTCAGAAGACATGAGTACATAAATTATGTAGAAGAACAATGATTACTAGACAGTCTAAAAGCTGGAGGCTCTAAGCCAATTTTCAACCAACTGTCACAGAACGTAAGTTTCAAAATATGTTTAAACTAAACTGACAACTACAGAAAAAATGTAAAATTCTTTGAAAGGCTGGGTTATGTGAACTGATGAGGACCTCAGAAACCACATGCTATTTAACACACAGTAATACTTCACTGCAACATTCCCACTCTCTTCTGGAGGGAATATTAAAAGAGGTACAACAGATGCTTCCCCAAATTAAGCTGGTCCCAGCAGTAGAAAGACTATTCCCAGCAGAGTGGCCAACAGAAGGAAGGTTCATCCAAAACCTAAAAGGGATATGAGAGGTCCTCTGGCCCAGAAGCTTTCTAGCCAGGACAAGATGACCCAGCAAGGGGGCATATGTGTATTTCCTACTCTACTATGTCGAAGCTGCTCCACTTTTATTTGCTTTCTACATCTGGGTTCCCTCGAAGACTGGAATCACTGATATTCAAGTCTCTTTATTTTATAGGTCACAAAACCAAGGCCAGAGAGATTCCATCAGATATTCAAACTGCCAAAGCAGTAGAGCTAGAACAAGCATTCTGTGACTCTCTAGATAAAATGCCTTTACACCAATTATACAGACTGTAAGACCTAAGGGCATAAAGCACTGGTCACTGAGACTAGGAATTACTTATTTAGTAGAGCTACACCCCGGAATAGTGCTTGATTTCAGTTGTATCCACAAATCTCCATGAGTCTTAGAACAAGCTTTCCCCCCATGTCTACCTCTCCAAGGAGCTTCAGTGAGTCTGTAAAACCCCTGAAGGAGTGCATGCAATTTTACATGTTTGTGTGTATGTGTACTTCTTGAGGGAATGGTCTGTAACTTTCATTTATTCCCCAAAAGTATCTGTGATCACACCAAATCAAAAGAATCAGTAGACTTGAGTGAGGAAGTAGAGGGGAAGACGGACCATAAAGGAGCAGTTTATGTTTATAACCAGGAAAATGTATCAGAAACTACCTATAAACTAGATGCATGGTTCCTACTAAACAATTCAGGTTATGCAGGAAAATACAATGTTAAAAATAAAAGCAGCCCAGTATCCATGAAAGCACAGCATCTGGCTGGGCGAGGTGGCTCATTTCTGTAATCCCAGCACTTTGGGAGGCTGAGGTGCGTGGACTGCCTGAGCTCAGGAGTTTGAGACCAGCTTGGGCAACATGGCAAAAGCCAGGCTCTACTAAAAATACAAAAAATTAGCCAAGCATGGTGGTACGCACTTGTAATCCCAGCTACTCTGGAGGGTGAGACATGAGAATTGCTTGAACCTGGGAGGCGGAGGTTGCAGTGAGCTGAGATTGCGCCACTGCACTCTCCAGCCTGGGTGACAGGGACAGACTCTATCTCTAAAAAAAAAAAAAAAAAACAGGAAAGAAAACACAGTGCTTGTTAGCCTGATAAGACAGATTTCATTCTACTTCTCGGATTTTATATGCTTAAGAAAAGTATTTGAGGCATAACATTCAAACTATACTTTGGAAACCAAAACCACCAGGGCTCCAGAGCCCTGAATAAATTTGGGGTGGGGGGATTAGTTCTGTCTCCGAAAATTTCCTTCATGAAAACAGTGGTAAGAGAGAGACATAATGTCTACTGCCTGGGAAAAACTGTTTCAATTCAGCTGAAGATTCTGGAGGGACACCGCTCATCTTTATAACTGTGTCAATGAGGCAAACACTAAAATCTGCCTCATTCTGCCCCATATGCTGATAATAGCAGGGAAGAAAGTGGATGATGCAATCTGAGGATGGAACTAATATGGAGATTCTCATTATCTGTTACAGGGAGGCTTTCCCTTCTACTTCCACTCTACCTAGGGCTAAAGAGAAGACTGCAGAGGAAGATGAGATTCTGAATTATCTGCATGTGTGTGGAATGACAAAAAGTAGATTGGAAAATAGTTTAAATTTGAGAGAAAAGCCCATAAAGTCAGCATGAACATACATGAATTTGGGAAACAGTACCGAATTGTATTTTGAAATAATAATCAGTATTTAACTGGAGCGTCTATCTTCTAATGGAGTAAAATAGAGAATTTCCTGAGGCTGAGAGATTGTAATCATCTGAGAAACGAAGAATGACACTCAGGTTTAACTGGAAAGAAGGATACGCAGAATGGCCCACCTATTCCTATCCAGGGACAGAAGCATTATCATGGAAATTATACTTTGAGGTCAGTAAGCAAAATGGCAAGAAGATGGCCTGTGCCAATAGTTTAAATGCCGAGAGGCACCAGGCCAAGAAGGTACATAGACATAAATCCAGCAGTGGCACTGATGTAATTATGGGCTTAGACCAATTCTCAAAAGCAAGGCCGGAAGCTGAACCACAGTCCTTATGGGAAAACAGAGAGTATAAAGAAAATTAGAAGAAAAAAGCTGAGGAAAGATATGTTATTTAAGGAAAAAAAAAACCAACCTTAAAACTCGAAATAAAACTCAGTGTCTGCATAGGGACCTTCATGGTCTTGAAACACGCATAAAACAGAACCAAGGGAGGAAGGGGCCACACACAGCTTTATAAGCTCCGTTTCAGAGCTGAGCCGCACGTGCACGGCAGGGTGTGATTCCCTCCCAGGGGCCTGGGGCCTGGAGAAGCCCAGAGGTCCATGTGACTTGTGAGCATCCAGAACAAGGATTTCAGGAGGGAATTTCACAAGCACAGAACATATTTTTTCTCCCTTGACTCTGTTTTCTAGTTTTTCTCTCCCTCTGCTATTAATTTTGTGGTTCGACTTTTTGAAGAATGGTGGGAGGTACTGTGTTAAGCAATGCTTTAAGAATGAGGCTCAGCTGCAATGACTGCATTATGAAAATTGGCCTCCCACATCTTTCAAACCAAATTGTGACTTGACTTAAATCAAAAAGATAAATGAAGGAGAGCAGGTACCAAGTGTTACTCATCTTTTATGTGTCGCACTGTGTCCAGCACACAGAAAGTAGGTGCATAACAGATGCTGATGCTGGGGAACTGGCCATTTTATCGAAATACTTCTGTATTCTGTTTCTTGTTCTGTTTTCAACTAGGAGCCAGCAGTCCTAACACTTTTGTGCATTTAAGCAATCTTTTGTTGATCCTTATGATCCCATTAGTGAAAGTGATTAAGTGACCAAATCCGGCACAACATTATTCTGATGAAAAGTGTCAAAGTTGAACATTAGTCACACTTAGTCAAGATATTTGCAAGGAATCAAGCAAAATCACTGTAAAAGCAAATTGTAAAAAGCATGAGAATACCAAAGTAAAAATGAGTCAAAATAATTTCTAACCTCTTTCTTCATGATTAAGCAAAGAGCCTGATTACTACTAATATTAAATATCAGTACAATATGTTGTCCAAGAATTTTATAGTAATATTATTTATTAATACATACCACAGAGAAGAAAAATAAATTATATGACTAAAATAATTAGAATCCTGGGAAAGATGCTTGTAAAAGATATTGAAAATGGTTTAAGTTATAGTTCAGAAAGTATATCTCAACTGAAACTTAGGAAATATTTATAAGGTGTGCCTTATAATTCATAAGTATCATATACAAAATATTTAAGTGAATAAACCCAGACCAAAAAAGGTATAAAAAGCATAACCTAACTTTATTAGTAAATGTCTTTTTAAAGAAAATGATAAAAGCAAATAGAACAGTTTTAAAGATAATACCAAAAGCACAGATTCTCAGAAATATTTCAGAATGTCTCCTAACATTTTATCTCCCAGGAGGAGAAAGCAATTTGAGAAATTGCTACTCTAGATCTAGACCGATCAACTCCTAAGATTCAATAGTGAATGAAAAAGAGAAAACCTTAGGTTCATGGTGATCAGAAAAGAGAAGACTGGGCATATTTATCCTATTCATGAACCTACTTTAGGTCTTAGGAAGACAGAGTTTAAACAATTTATACAAAAATATAGGCAGGATTCCTTGACAAGAAACTCAGGAAGGACTGGAGCTATGTAGTTTACAAAAATGCAATTCTATGAATTAGACCTTGATAACTCAAAAGAGATTTTAATTTAGGATATGGGCAATTTTATAAATTAGAGGGCAAAGGACTGTATAGCCAATAAATGACTCTCAGAAAAATGCCCAGCTATTTGGAAAATGATTCAGTTTGCGCCTTTCATCATACTATTCCCAAAAAATAAGTCTTAGAACAGCTGGATCAAAGATTTAAATGTAGAAAACAGGACCTTTAGAGAAACGACCCAGATGGAAATGCAGGTAGATAATGAATTTTAAGCAAAGATAATGGCAAGAAACCTGTCGATTCCAACGATGAACAATACTCGTTAATGATTGTTAGGACTCACTTTTAAAAACTGCTAACAAATTCCATCCTAGTTTGTGAACCTCGAGTCTTGGGTGAACACATTAATAAGTAACCTAATATTTACAAACTCTGGATCACTTTCATTGAATTTACAAATCAAGAACTTAGGATCAAGTCACTCTTCACTAAAATCTGACAATGTTAAGGAGAACTTACCGACAGCAAATGACAGCTTTGCACGACAAGGCCAAGTCCAGGAAATACTGTCGTACTCCAAAGGTTAAGGCATATTTGAGGGTTTTCCCATCAATTATAAGAGCAAAATCATTCTCTTTCCGGAGAGCATCACCAAGGGTAGTACAGTGACGACTGAGAGTTTCCCTTGTTCCCTGGAATATTAAACAAGCAAAAAATGCCATCAACATTTATTCCCATTTGTTCTACTACGATGCCTGAAAGATATTTGGCAACTACATTTAGTTCTTTTTAGTGCTTTTGATGTTTCAAATTGCTTTCACATACCTCCAGTCATTTGATTCTCACTAGCCCCTCAGGAGCCCAGACAGTTGTTATCAGAAAAAGTTAGTTACTAGATTGAAGTTATACATCTGTTCCTAGCAGGGTTGGGACTAGACTACAAGTCACCGACTCCTCAGAAGATTCTGTAGTCTTTGTTCATTATTCTAACCACGACCATCAGTCACAATACTACAAACATATTTTCAGGAAATTATTTTGCTAAAAAGTTGTTTTAATTTATGAGGTAGTCAAAGTTGCTTCTCCATGAATCAAGGGAAAAAGCTGGGTAACATATGCACGTAACTACATTTTGGTCAACAGACTGCATATCCCATGGTGGTGTTATAAGATTTTTAAGACCGTATTTTTACTGTGCCTTTTCTACGTTTAGATATACAAGTATCACTGTGTTACAACTGCCTACAGTATTCAGTACAGTAACAGGCTGTATGGGCTTGTAGCTTAGGAGCAATGGGCCATCTTGTATAGCCTGAGTCTGGCATAGGTTATGCCATCTAGGTTTGTGCAAGTACCCTCTATGATGTTCACACAATGACAAAATTGCCAAATGTCGTATTTCTCAGAATGTATCCCTTCATTAAGCAAACTGTAATTTAAATAATTTATGAGCATTCTTTCAAAAGTCCTCACTGTTACTGAATTTAATTCCTAGTAACTAAGAGAGGAAATGCAGAATCTGTAAATTCTTGCCACTTTTATGAACTGGCTTTGGTAACTTTAATCATCATTTCATGATGCTGTATGTTAGCTGGGGATGGTGACCTGTGACTTGGTAATCTTGATGGATCAAATGAAAGAAGAGTTCTATCAGCGAAGAGTTCATTTTCAGGCACAATAAAAGCTTTAGTGTCAAGGACAGCTTTCTTCACCTCAACTATACAGAAGGGATGTATTTGTCTCCCTTTGTCTCTCTTTTCCCAGCTCTTCAAAGGGATAAAGTTTCAATATATTTAACTTTTCTTCCCACATCCTATAGATTCTTCCTATAACCTAATGGAGCCAATTTTCTATCTCACAAGAGCTCTACCATGGTGAAGAAACACAACACTGGATTTGCCCAAGGAAATATAATGAAAAATTCCCCTCCTATCATTATTTTTGTTCTGAATGCTAAGCCTGCAGTTATTTGTAAAATAAATATAAATGTATGTATTTATATAATAAAATATGCATTCAATAAAAAATACAGTATGCTTATATAACAATTTTTATTAGTTCATGGGATTTACAATTATTGTTCCAATTTAAGCATGTTGTTATATACATATATATGTGTGTGTATATATATATATATATATATATATATATATATATATACACACACATATATAAAGAAAGAGAGTCATTTTATAGTTATTTTACAAACAGAGAAGCAAAGGCATAGGTAATTAAAATTTTATGTTGGGGATTTTTGAAGGTGTTTTTACATTTGTATGCAAATGTGGTTCACACTATGTTCTAGAATATCAGAATCTTTTTACCAAAATAATAGAACCATGTTGTACTATAAAGATTGCCCAATGTTCCCAATGCTGAAGCTTCACTTAACAGTTGCCCTGTTCCCCATTACACACAGTGACAGGAAGGACCACCATATAGCAGCATTCTTTGCAAACTTTTCTGTTCACACTTTACATCGGGGGTGGGGAGAGTCTAGCTGTTCTAATTTACAAGCCTCACCCTCCTGTTTCCTGCTGGAAACTTTTGGCCCAAGAGGACTTGAAGTGAAAAATGCTGGTAATAATTCTGCAAGCAAAATTTACTAATGACAATCTATAATAGATTTCCCCTGGATTATCTTAAAAGCAAATTCATATAGATTGAATGAACAAATAAGTCAATGAACTGATAAAAGATATTTGGCACATACTACACACCAGGCACAGTTCTGCAGGCTACACACAGATGTGCAACATTTAAGTTAACACTTGTTACCACCCCGAGCTGGAGGCACTACTGTTATCTCCATTCTGCAGATGAGAGTGTTTCAGCTCCTTGCTCAAAAATAGGTGACTATTAAGTAGTGACATCAAAGTGAGAATTAAATTACTGTAGTAGCCTGCCCTTTTCTATACAATCCAGCAAAAAAACAACAAACCAAACTTCAGCACAGCAAGTTATAAATGGAATGCCCACACCAGGCCCTCTGTTGCTTCCCTTGAGTCCTCATCTGTCTCTCATCTTGTCTTTACCGCCAACAGAGATTTCTCTTAATAAAACACATTTGAAACACAAATCTTGTCTCTACTTGCTTTAAACTTTTTCTAGGGCTTTCTACAGCTGACACAATAAAGTCCAAACTCCTTAAAACGGCATATAAGGCTTTCTACAATCTGAGCATAACTCACTTTCCTCCCCATTGCCCTTCACAATCTTGGTTCCTTTTGTTTCCCTCTCCCTGGAATTGCCCTCCTCTCCAGAGGATCCTCCGCTGCCTTCAAAAACCAAGTTTACCCTGCAAGCCCTCCCAGGTTCAGTCCACGCTACCATGTGTAACTCATTCTACCCTCAGGAAAGACCGCGTTTAACCTGTTTCTCAGCAACAAAGGCAGTGTCTGCAATTTCAGATGCTCAGGAAATACATATTTATTGAATGCGGGCATTGATACATTCTGATTTCATCCCATTGGCAATGCTCCATTTCCCCCTTTTTATGACTTCTGATTAGAGAAAGAAAGTGAGAGAGACAGACACAGAGAGAGAGAGGTCTTCTTGCTCCTGAATTTTCTAGGGAACAAATAATCTATTACTTTAACAGACTTTCAAACAAAGGCATTGCTCACTAAAATGCCTCTGTATTTTCTTTTAAGCTATTGCCCAAGTGATTCCTGAGCTGAAAACCTGAAATGAAACCTGAGACAGACCTCAGGAGAACTTCAAATTTCTTGAAAGCTCAGCTGCAAAATAAGACTGAAAGTCAAGTAAACCCCAGAACTGTGAAATGCCCTCATGAACCAAGAGGGGGATGCAGTCCCACGGTCCCCACTCTCCCTCCTTTCTAAGGCATTCTCTAACACCTTAAAATTTGTTGAAAACTCTCTAAACTTGTGGCATCAGCACCCCTATGTTTTGTTGGTGACTGTCGCAGTTCTCTGGCAAATCAGAAGGTGTCAAGAGATGTGATAGAAATAACACTTCAGAAGGTAAGTAAAAACTTCCCACAGTGAATTCTCTCGTCAGCCCACCTAGGGTTCAAGGTAACAACAACGAAAAAGCTGCAAACATTTTCTTATTTTATAGTTTTCTTTTGTAAGTAGCTCTGCTGTTAGCTGTGTGCTGCCAGTTACAAGTTATATTTTATCCTTATTTACTGCTGGGAATATTTTCAAATTCTTTTATTTATGAAAGTTTATTGCTTCTCCCCTAAGTCCAGGAGCCATGCTTTATGGCTGCATTGCATTGAAGCTTATCTCCTGTAGCTAAGAATAAATTTATTACCATATTAGCTGTTGTTTTGTTTTCTTTTTGGCTATTGAAGGGAGAAATTTTTAAATATTTAAACTTAGTGACTTGTGAAAGTGAAAATATAGCAATGAGAAGCTAAATCAGAAAAAGGATAAAAGACCACAACACAAGCACAAAGAAATAAAAGGTCTCTATTTCCTTGTTCTGCATATTTTCACTTGTGGGCTGAAAGTTTGGGATCATTGGACACATTGCAAGGTAAAGGCAATTTCGGGAGAAGGACAGGCAAGGGGAAAGGATGAGGATCAGACACTTAGCCAGGCAAGGGAGGGAGCCACAGTGGAAAGTGAGATTCTCGTCCCCCTTCCCTGACCTGAACCCTGTGTGGTCATTCTGGAGAACCATTCTGCTCTGCTCTCCCCATATCCACAGCACCACACAGAGCCCAGTGCTCACTAGAAGCCCTTAGCCTGAGCCTCCTAGCATGCTTTTTTGCCTTGCCAATTCACCATTTAGGCCACACCCAAAGCCACCTCACTGCAAAGGCAGGTTCCTTACTCACTCTTCTTATGTCGCTGCTTATCACTGGTGATCCAGATTTTTATCTGTGCTTAGTGGATTCCATTTTTCCCAGAGGCTACTCCAGATCTTTTCTTCTCCTCTCAAGAGTCCAAATTTAACCCGTCACTTCAGCAAACATTGGCCCGTTTTACTGAGAATACTTATACATTTATAGCAGAAAGAATTCCCTCAACTTTCCTTCCTTAACCTCAAAACTTCCCTTTACCCAATCCTCTCTAGTTCCTGAGCTGGGGGAACACCTGCCTTCTCACCTCCGTTTTTTTCACTTCTCTTTGCATCTTCGTTCTCTCCATTGGCACTATTTCCTTTTTCTCTAAGCCTACCTAAAAGGTCACAATTTTCTTACTCCAAAAATAATGAACAAATAAACCAAGACACATTCCCTTGACCCTACTTTCCCTAAGTCCTCCAGGTGACATTAATACTTCCACCTTTTGGATCCCTGAAATGCTTCATTTACAGTATACTTATACAAGGTAAGATGATGTCGAGTAGCTTATCTATTTATATCTCTGTATTTCCTTTGGAACAGAGATCTTTGATGAAAAGGTAATAACAGAATAACCAAATTATTAATGATTGGAGAATATCTTATAGGAAGTTAAAGTGGTTTTCTTGTGTGACCATTTTAAGGATTGTTTTCTGCTGCCTGTAAAACTCCTGTATAATTTTAAATACTCTGATTTAGAATAAAGAAAATGCTAATGTGCTTATCTCACAGAGAAAATGAAAAACAAAGAGGTCATTATGATCTTACATCTACTTTGGCCTTAAATAATTTAAGTTGTCTAGTGAATGTAATACAATGTACGGTTAAATCAGCTACTTAGTCATCAAATTAGGTTGTAGAACAGTGGCGGAAGGAGAAATATTTATTTGGTTTATAAGAAAAATGTTTGGGAAAGAAAAATTATTTAAAGAAACATGCTTGGCAGATAACGAAGCCAAGTAGAATTCCTCACATTGAGTCATTAAGGTATAACCTAACAAAACAGGTAATATGTTCATAGAATACTCCTCAATAAAACAATGTAACAGCAATCTTTAAGAAATCAGAGACTAGCAGCTTTATGGCAATCTTTTTCGTTACCTTTTCATGACCTATGTTGAGGAAACCCTTGATAAAAATCACAGAGGGTGCCCTAGATAATGAAATCTGACACAGTTTTATACTGAAATAAATTAAAAGCCCTGATTTATTTGTAAAGTATCATAGCATGCAAGTTGTCGTTTTCATTTTGGCAAAACTCTGCTTGGAACAGGCTAAAGAACCCATAGGCCAGATGTGCAAAGAACATGTGAGGCCACCTAAGAACTGTGTTTTTGATGGCTCCAAATGCAATGCTGCAGAAAGCACCTGCATAAAAATGGCCTTTTTCAGCTTTCTAGCCCTTTTTTCCCCCCGATTCCTTTCAGAGGTTTACAAAAAAGACAATATTACTTAGGAATAATTCCAAGGAACACCCTCGTAGAGAATGTGGAAACATCCCTAAGGAAAGAAAAAGAAAAGCCTGCAGCATTTGACTCGATGACTGGTTAGCCAGGGGTTCACAGAGCAGAGACGAGGTGAAGATTACGGGTAAATAGTCCAACATGGAACAGCTAATGGTAGTGGCTTCCAGATTTTGCTCTGAGGCTCCAATTACTTATTTGTAGCTTCAGTAAATAACATGTGATCTCTCATATATGTCCCAGAGGGTGTCTAGCAGCAAGGCTGACCCCAAACAAAAAATTAAAGGAAAAAAGCCTATCTATACTTATTTATTCAAAGTATACTTTGGCCTTTAGGTCCAAACACAAACAAATATCCAGCATCTTTACTTATTCTTAGGACTCTGTTAAATGTGTGCAAGTCAAATGATAAACTTATGTTACAAGGAGGATTCTATTCCCAAAAAGGAAAAAAAAATCAAAATTCTGCATTACACTTTGAGTTTCAGATACATCATTTAATAATGTATTTCTATTACAGAATCAGGGTTTGGATCCCACCAAGATTCATATGTTGAAATTGTAACTCCTGTTTTGACGGCATCAGGTGGTGATTAGGTCACGAGGGTGGAGACCTCATGAATGGGATTAGGGTCTTTACAGTGTTTCTGGAGAGCTCCCTTCTTCCATCATGCAAAGACACAAGAAGACACAGTCTATGAACCAGGAAGAAGGACCTCAAGAGACACCACATCTGCTGCCACCTTGATCTTGAACTCCCTGGTCCCCAGAACTGTGGGAAACATATTTGGTTTTTAAGCCCCTCAGTCTATGGTATTTTTGTTAGCCTGAATGAACTAAGACGTTTTTGTTATTCTTGGATTTGTTCTTTTTCTTCATGAATTCACTACCAGTTAAGCAAATGAGCATACAATCAGAGCTAACAACAAATCACTTTTGGAAGATACAAAACTTTCACCTTTATCAGAATGAACATAAGTTCATGAAGCCTGTGCTTCCCTCTATAGCATCAGCAACACAAGTTTCTGTTTTTACTTCCTTTCTTTAGAAAGGAAAAAATGCAACAGAATGTTATAAAACATCTGCAAGAATCTTGCTGAACAAAGATGGTAACTCTACTGAAATGAGGTAACTGTCTGGAGGCAGAGCCACTGTGACACAACTCTTCATAGCTGGTCAGCAGACACACACAAATTACCAAAGTGTAGAGGAAGCAGTGGTCTGCCTGTATCATACAAATGTGTAGCTATAAAACAGTGGGATGGGAGAAAGTCCAGGCTGACCCGTGAGGGTGCATGCAATGGTTCTGGACACTGATAACATTTGAAATAAAATGCTGTCACATTGTAAAGAACTGAGTTCCAGAAGCCGAAACATACCCTATGGTCCAGAACTCCAGGTTTTCCTCAACTTCAGGTGGATGTAGCATACAAGGTAAAGATAAGCTAATCAAACATTTTTCACCTTCTTGGAAAAGGGAAACTTAAATGTTATTTTGAAAAAATTCCCTAATGAATGATAAAAGTTAAATAAGAAATTAGAAATAGCTTCTACCACTTACTTAAGACAGCAAGAACTCCAAAACCCTTTTGGATTTTGGGTAGCTACATGGGCTAAGATGGTTCTAGAAAGGATTATATCATACATGTCAAAAAGTATTATGGGTAAATTAATTTCATGGCCTGTCAATAAACTCTTCGCCAGAGGTATTATCTATTTCAATGTACATTCTCATGATTTTAGGTATTTTTTTTGGTTTGACTAACTCTAGAAGGCGACTGTGTGGTATCGGAAAGGCTTCCTCCGAATCCTTGCTGTGCTGCATACTGGCTGTCTTTCCTCCAGCAGGCGACTTAACTTCTCTGAATTATGTTTTTCTTATTCATAAGATTGGGTTACTATCTATTTTGTAGAGTGACTATAGAGGTAAGATGTGCTAACTCCTTTATTTGTGAATAAAATGCCCTGTCTAGTGCCTGGCATGAGGTGACATCCAGGAGAAGGCTAGTTCTTCCCTTCCCCTGGTATCAGCTCTAACAGAGGTATTAACACATCTGGCACCATGGCTTCCGCCTGTAATCCCAATACTTTGGGAGGCTGAGGTGGGGGGATCACTTGAGGCCGGGAGTTTCAGACCAGCCTGGCCAACATGGTGAAACTCTGTCTCTACTAAAAGTACAATAATTAGCTGGATGTGACAGGCTCCTGCAATCTCAGCTATTAGGGAGACTGAGGCAGGCGAATCGCTTGAACCTGTGAGGCAGAGGTTGGCCACTGCACTACACCCTGTGAGAGAGTGAGACTCTGTCTCAAAAAAAAAAAAAAAAAAGAAAAGAAAATCTGCAAATTGTCAAATGCTACACAACTTAGTAGAATCCAGCTGGTATGGTACCAGGATAATTTTAAGGTTTCTTACGAAATCTCTCAATGGCAGTTTTATTTCAATTTGCCTTTTGACTGTCAACATTCAGTACTATCAACTACTGGAAACCTGTCTTCTCATATCTGGTAAAGATGGCATTATCTAGTCTCACGTGACATATAGTTCTTGACACATGGTAGGAGGATAAATATTTATATAACTAATCACTGCTTTTCTTTATCTCTTAATTTCTGTCTCCAACCTAATATAATTCTTAACTGAAAAAAATCTGAAAGTTATAAACTGATGTGGGATTTCTCTTTTATTATCTGTATATTTTTGCACAGATGACCACATCAATATATGTATTTGTTTTAAAATAATTAATTATAAAGAAGACATCCAGGGCTTGTTTTGCTGATATGTTTTTCAGACGTAACACCATCAAGTTAATTCTTAGGTTTTGTTTGTAAGGAGAAATAAATGTTTACTAGGAGTAAAAAACAAAAACAAAAACAAACCACCACCACCACCTTTAGTTTGCTAAGGCTCTACCATTTAAAATCTATACTTAATTTAAAATGTCAAATAAGAGGATATATATAAAAGAATCTTTAACACTTACTTTATTAGCTGTTTTGGTGGTTTGTGGCCCCACCTCATCATCATTTAAGACGTGAGGTATTTACAAATTTATGGTTAAATAATGTTTCATTCTGTCTCTACTTTTACACTCTCCAAATGTTCACACTTTAAAATTATGAATTAATGGAACATTCTAGGAACATTCTTAATAATACATTATGAACATATCAAGTATGGACAATGTTAGCACGTTCTTAAAGAGTGAGTTATGGCTCCCATAATAACATATGGATAAACCATTGGGTATTACTTGTTTTTCTACAATGTGTTATTGATTCAGTGGAACACTGGGCATTCCATATATTCCTATGCAACACATATATCAACTACTCCTCCAGCTACTGCAGGCGGTAGCGAAAGAACATACGCCTGAGAGTAGTGAGAAACTACATTTATGTACAACTGGCCCATTTAGTATTCATCCCAGTCAGGATCACTAGTTCTCTTTGACATAGTTCCCCCCAGCCCCCAACACATTAAAAATTAAAATTTATTTTAAAAAATTTGATTTATTTTTTTCGATGTAGTTTTTGATCAAAAAGCTTTGGTGTTTCTAAACTCCTAGCCTGTACTAAGAACATAATGTTGAAAAACATGTGTGCATACAATCAAACCAATATAAAGTAATTTTTTCCAAAATGGGTAAGGGCAGACAGAAGGTGAAGTCATTAAAAACACATGGTCAAAGAGGTCCTCCAAACAGCTTAGTGGAAGGCAGCCAGATGAATGCATTTAATCAATATATATTGCTAAAGATAATGGGGCGAGGAAAAGAAAAAAATTCCATGCTTTGCTGATACACAAGTACAGGTTTCCCAAGGAAGAGGTAGATATGAAACACTGTAATTGAGGAAGTGGTCCAATCTCCCAGAAGGGTCATGCCATCTGAAAAAGGTCAAGGGTCACAAAATGGAAGCAGGTATGAAGAGGAAGCTGTAGTGCTGGGTAAATTGCTCTTGGCCCCTCAACAGAGGTTTGAGATTTGCGATTATGATAGGTTCCACCAGGCAAATAACTGCTTGTGAGGCATGTAGTCTCACTTAGGGTACAATGGAGAGAGAGGCAGTGAAGTGCTGAATCTGTGACTAGTCCGTGTTTCTGCACTGGGGTGGGGACACGTAGCAAAGACAGACAAATCCAGGAAAAGGAAGGAAGAGTGGGATAGAGGATATAATTATATAATTTGAAGAGTTTTGTGGATAAAGGCTTTTACCAAAGTCCCCATGGTAATTATTTTAAACCACCACTGAAAGCCTCCTAAACACTTATTTTGAGCTTGGTATTACATATTCTCCAGTGGCAGCAGTGAATGCAGAAGGAAGCATGCTGGGAGGAATTGGGTCGGCAGACATCCAGTCTCTCTCACTGCCTTCCATTCAGCCAGGAAGAGGCTGCTCAGGATATACAACCAGCTTTCTCAAAATAAGCAAATTACAAATCAATGGTTTGGAGAAGGTAACAACTAGGGCCTGTGAGAAATTGTAACCCAGAACCACAGAGAAAGCTTATGTTGGACCCATTTTCTAAATGATTTAAATTAATTAATGTAAGAAAACAGAAGAATCATTATCTGCTGTGTTTCCTCAGTGGAAATCCCAAAGGCACATAATTTCCTTTATTTTACACATACACAAACACGCACACACACACACACACGCACGCACGCATATATAAACACACACACACAGTCAATAATATCTTCTGTTCAGCTGTATTAGTAAAATTAAATATGAAGTCTTTTCAGAATTCCATAATCACAGGATTTGGGCACTTCCATATTCCAGAAGGGCCTACCTCTTTCAGGGGTTCTGTGGTCCTCGTGGTGAGTGGTAAAGGAGGTGGGAAAATGGGAAAGGAGGATAAGGGTTGGGTGGAGAATGGAAATGAAAAGAGTTAATACGTTTGGGAGATACCTGCTGGAATACTTCTTTCTGCAAATGAGTCACTGCTGCCACTGGAGAAGGTATGGTTATTTAAAACCAAAACCAAACAAAAAACAGTTTGGGACTTCAAGTAATCAAGGTTTACATTTACGATTCTAGCACTCGCTAGCCACGGGAACTCAAAGTCTCTCTCTGGAATTGAGGCAAACACCCCGAGCCCTACAGGAGCAGAGATTATGTATGCAGACACACCTGGCGTACTGGCACATAGTAGGTTTCCTAATAACTGTCATTTTATGGTTGTGCTGACTCATCAGAAGGTATGGGAGGCAGAGATGTAAAGGGGGCACAAGGCACGGTGTGCTCACCTCAGAAATGTCAACAAGCTTGTTGGGAGAATGGCAAGGGGGCAAACTAGTTAGAACGCATTTATCTGTAATTCTAGGTCTTAGGGAGCTCTTGGAAGAGTTCAGACATTTAGCCAAAAAATAAGGTCAAGAATATTCAGGGTTGAGGGGAGGAAGAATTTCTCAAAACAGACACACTATAAATTTGTGAACAACCTCACTTACAGTTCTCAGCACAAGCCAGTCTCACTGAATTTTGTTTAAAAAAAGGGACACATTTCATTCTATGAGCCCAAACAATGGGTTTGATGGAACTTTTTCAACCACATACTTTGGCTTGCAGCAGACACTGTCTTAAATCCAGGAAAAGGAGAACAGATTATTTGTTCATATGTTATTTTCATTTTTTGGTAATGTTTACATTTTTTACTAACCCATTTATTTCAAATTTAACAAAGTTGGCTTTCTTTACTGAGAGCTACTTGGAGTAAGCAGCCTGTCAGACAATATTTGAAAATTTTTTTTGCATTAGGATGTTATAAAAAAGTATCTTTGCTTCTGATAGGGATACATTAACACCTTCAAAGTTAAACTATGATCTTGAAATTTCAAGCCAAAAAGCTGAAACAGCTTTCTTAATGGTAAAAGAAAATTCATAGTACTGAAGCACCAATGCTGGCAGCAGAGGAAAACTCAGTGTGGTTTAAAACTTGCCTAAACTATTTTCAAAGCAATACAAAATATATTGTATGAGACTCATGGGACATATCAAAACAAAACCTGAAGTAGCCCAAATTCTCTTTTTTTCCCTTCTTTTCTGGAGTTGAGTCAATAACTTGCTTATTCTGGATTTCTTTCAGAAGCCATTCAACAGTGGCCCGTTCCCAAAACAGTGAGGTTTGTCTGCATAATACATGTAAGTTGAGCTTAAAAGGGTGCAGATGACAACACCAGCCTTTATGTCCTGAACGTCCTATAAGTTATAGTCAAAACTTACATGGTGTTAGAATGTCAAATTCAGGTAGAAAAAAATTAGCAATTCCATAAAGGGTTTTCTTTTACCACGGTGTTGAAAAAGATATATTCTAATGCTTGTTAACTTAATATCCAATGTGACTAACAATTCATTTTCTTTAATATATGTAAGTGAAGTAAAACACTGGTATCCATAATCAAACCTATAGCTGGTTTGGGGTCATATTCTCAAATTAAGCAAAGAACTTTACGTAATTAAAAAGCAGGGCAGCTGTTCAAAGGCATCTGTTACAGCAGCTAGCAGTGAAGAACTCTCCTTTAGAAATAATACTGAAATAGATAATGATGATGATGCCCAGCATTGTTTCTAACTACTTAACAGGTATTGTCGTCTTTAATTCTCACAACCCCACCCCTAAATGAGATGGACATTTCATTACTCTTGTTTTACAAATGTAGTAGATGAAGGCTAGAAAAACCTATTTGCTTCCCTCACTCTGGAATCAAATGCCTTAGATATATGCCCCAGTGCCTGAGCTACCCGTGTTTGGTCCAGTTATCCTTTCTAGACTGTTTATCTGTAAAACGGGCATAATAGTATCTGCCTATAACATATAAATTAATAGTTTCAGGTATAAATGTGATTGTCCCTGTAAAGCCCATAGTCCAGTACCTGGTACAAAATAATAAGCGCGTAATAAATGTAATCTATTGTGTTTGTTATGACTCTAACAGCAACGCGTAGAACCCTGTAGAGGTAGCCGAGGTCTCTTCCTGCAGAAAGTCAGAAAGTTGCATTTTCCTGTGGGATCTAAACACTACTTCTCATGCATTAGGTGGCAGCTCCTGATCAGCCTGAAGGTGAACGTCAATAACAGGAGAGGCAATCTGGAAAGGATGATCCGATGGTCGGAGGCAGAGGTGGGCAGGGCATCTCAGGAGTGAAGCAGCTTGGGAACACTGACTGGAAGCTTATGAGGGCAGGAAACTTATGTCTCCAGACATCATGCCTGTTGATTTAATAAAGGCATAGTGTCTATTTTCCCTTTCTACCTCTTTTTTTGTTTTCTAGGAAAGCCTGGCAGTATACAAAGGACGCTGAAAAACAGAAAAAAATGAATTTGAGATGTAGCTCAATCCCGCAATTCCTCATATAAAAGAGATGCCAGAAGGAGGAGAGACCAAGGTTAAGGGTATATTAC
Organism: Cacajao melanocephalus; assembly: GCA_963573385.1. Lineage (NCBI taxonomy): Eukaryota > Metazoa > Chordata > Mammalia > Primates > Pitheciidae > Cacajao > Cacajao melanocephalus. Next base: position 67,413 of record CAUYLG010008999.1, read on the forward strand.
GAGGGGCTCAAGACAGACAATTCTGATACCTCTAAGAAATCTCTTTAAGTCACACAGTTAATGGCTTAACAAATGATGGTTCCTCCCACCCACTCTGGATTTAGATGAAATGGTGGTGAAATCCCAAGTATCTCAATGAAACATGTCTTCAAAATTTTTCTCCCATAAGAGAAAACTTAATCCAAACCTATTCAAAAATATAATAGGTTAAGTTGCCTGTAAGTATTTCCAGAGATTCAGAGTTGGTGTGTCATGGAGGATATAAATAATATCACATAAACCCAATCCTTTGAGAACTGTTTCAGCGCATATTGAGAGTTTAGTTAGAAATTGGGAGCCAAAGATGGGCCACAGCATGAGATTCTCTAGTGTTTAGCTCACATTCTAGATGTTTCTGGATTTAACAGACTTTAAAAAATGACAACAAACTAAAAGTTATAAAAGAGATGCAAAAGTATCACTAGGTATAAGGGTTTATCATTAATTAGAAGTTTGTGGAATATTTCCTGGGCACTGCTGTGGAGTTAGAGAAGTAAAATATTCCCCTTTCAAGTCAGTATTCTGAAATTTCTGCCTTTTCAGATACTTAAAGATATGTCTCAGCTGGGTGCGAAGGCTCACGCCTGTAATCCCAGCACTTTGGGAGGCCAAAGTGGGCAGATCAGTTGAGGTCAGGAGTTTAAGACCAGCCTGGCCAACATGGTGAAACCCTGTCACTACTAAAAATATAAAAATTAGCTGGGTGTGGTGGCGGGCACTTGTGATCCCAGCTACTCAAGAGGCCGAGTCAGAAGAATTGCTTGAACCTGGGAAGCAGAGGCTGCAGTGAGCTGATATCGTGCCATTGCACTTCAACGTGGGCGACAAGAATGAGATTCCCTCTCAAAAAAAAAAAAAGATTTATATTGAGAACACAATCAGAACTAATAAAGTAGTTCAAAGTAGTACTACAGAAAGTTCTTTAAAAATTATTTATCACAAATACCTAATAGGTTTTGATCAACTTTAGATGATTCTCAATTATGTACCCATGAATTTTTTTTCTAAAAAAAAATAAACAAATAAAAATCAAGCTTTCTGTCCAACTCTTTTGCTGATACTGGCAATTTACAAAAGCCTGGTGGGTAACTGGGTCAGAACACCTGGCTTTGCCCGTGGACAACATTCTATCTGGGGCTGCTGCTCTTGCTATGAAAGGAGTCAAGAATGAACCAAGGCAGAAAGACCTGTCAGGTTTCCATATCAGGTCTATAGAGCAAGACTGCATTTTCAAATGTTGTTTGGTCTTATTTATTTATTTAAATGTTTTAAAAAATGCTGAAGAGCTACTTTTTTTTTTTTTTAAGAAGGATACTCACATTGAAACTCGAAAGAAAAAATTAGCCCAATGGAATTTCTTTGGTTATCTAGATTATAGAAGACAAAGATTTCCATTACCATGATCACTAGGACAAAGGGTTTTCTATCTGAAATTTTAAGAGCTTCAAATATGATTCATCATAAAAGTTCAACACAAGAAAAAGAGATTCAGGTTTTGAATTTTATCAGCTTTAGAAATATATTTTAGTAGAAAATTTGAACAGAAAAATGTTCATTATGTATCATTTATGTGAAAGAGAACTTACAGTTATAACTTGCAACCTTAGGGAAAAAAGTAAAAGATGGGGAAATAGTATATTTTTATAACAAAAATGATCACTGTGCAAAACAACTTACAAGCTATTGAAGTAATATACTTTCTACAATATTGTACAACATCTCCTTTTTATAACATGTATAACATGTGCTATGCACTGTGCTAACCATGCCAATCCTATGCGAAAGGTTACATTCTCCTTACTTTATAGGCAGCCAAACTGGCTCAGAGAAGCTGATTTTAATTTGCTCAGGGTCCCACAGTTTGATTGGGACAGAACTGAGCTCTTCACCCTGTGCTATTTCACAGAGTGATTCAAGTACACTCGTTAAAATTGTCACTTGACAGAACACACATTCACAATTTATTCCCTAAGACATTATATTTCTAAGTTTATTACTTAAAAATGCTAATTATTCTTTGTACAGATAAAATGATAATTTTATTCATTACTGATCAGTACAATTTGAACCCAGATTGGATGCTTTTCTTTTCCATATCAATGAAAAAAATAATGATTTACCTATAGGCATTCTAGCACATCTAATGATTTGTCTGAAATCTCAGCCATGGGTTTTATGACACAAGATCGGAAGGAGCTACGCAAAGTGATGTTTCCTTTCCTGCTGAGAAACAAATGAGTGCACCGCAGCAGGCCTGACCCTAAACAGTCAGATTTGTAAAGTCACCACTTAACTCCCTGGGAGAAAAGCCTTCCCCAGACAGCAGTGTTAGAATGCCTGGCAGTCTGGAGCTGGACAAATTAGTGTTAATCCATTCAGCCATAGTGTTTGCCTGTGATCTTTAAACTGCTACTTGAACTGCTAAAGAGATTTTAGCCACTTTACTTAAAAAATATCAGATATGATCAATGAAAACCAAATTTAAAACTGATACACAACTTCTTTAAAAAAGAAGCCCTTAATTAAAAATTACTCAGCGACTCACTTCTAAAATATTTATAGTGTACTTACTATGTATTAGGCCATTTGCAGGGCACTGAAAAAGAATGATAAACCAGGATTTTATCATGTTTGCTCTGGTAGAAACAGGTAGTCAAGGTACCTTTGAAGTGTTTATTAATTTCTACCTTAGAAATCCCAAAATGAAAACAAATGCCACTATCTTAACAATACACTGATACAGTACAATGAGTAATTTTGGTATTTCGCTTCTTTATTTATTTATTTTTTTTGAGATTACTATTCATACTACCTGATACCTAAAACACTCAAAGAACATGCTTATCCAAGAAATGGAGAAAGATGATGGCAAAGAATAAGACAAAAGAAGCAAGACTACCATATGCTATAGGAGGTAAATGCCAAAGTCAGACAGAAAGTATATCGTGTAAAATGAGGCGTGGCTTGCCCTGCTTTTGCTTTAGCATCAAAGGTCCTATCTCTGATTTCCTTCAGGTGTAAGAAAAACTGTGCACCACATGTAACCCACGTTACTGATGAAACATAAACACCATCCCTTCTGCAGTCACGGCTTCACCACCCCTTCCAAGCATGTGGCCTCTCAGCTTCACCAGCATCCCTAATTACCAAGGTTTTCTCTGTTCTTTGCGTCATAATGACTATTTTAAGAAGTTGTAGAATCACCTCTACTGCTGTCTTCCACCTAAAATTATAAATGGTCTCCTTCACTTTAAAATATTAACAGGTCACTTGACCTATATATTATTTTGTTAACTTCTATTTTACACTGTGTTCCTAACAAATCTTTCTTTATTTCCCAAATATAACATCCAGTGATCACAACCATGAAAAAAAGACATCCTAGGAATTTATATTTCATTCCAGAAGTTAGGACATTAAAAGAAAGTCTGTCCTACTGGGAATGGTTTTTTTGTGTTGTTCCATAGCTTTCACGTGTTTTTTTAAAGAGGTAAAATATATATTAATACTGGAAGTTAAAGCAGATATAAAATGTTTAATATACAGAATACTCAGATATGAACATGTTGCAGTTGCTCAGCAACGTCTTGACATAATGCTTTTGTAAAACAACTTTTCTGTCTCACAATATTACGCAAATCATTTCACAATTTCTTTTAGCTGTCACAGACGTAAATCTTGAATCAATTTATACCAATGGGATTCAAAACAGAGTACATTATGTTAAAACAGAATAAAGTGATAAGGTACCTTTGAACCTCAGGAAGACAAAATATTTCCACAGCTATCTGAATATAAAGTAAAATACTATAACATGAATATATTAAAGGAGTTTTAAAAATACATAATTTTACTTACATCAAGAGAGCCTTCATTTATAACAATCATTCCCATGTTCTTCTTCAACAGTTTGCAGGAGTGTCCTATATCCAAACATAGAATATATTAATTGATATAATTTATCCAGAGAATATGCAAAGATGTTAAAGCAACTATATATACTATGAAAAATATCTAAAGATGGTTTTATAAGGACTGAGGGCAATCAGTTGTTTTCCAGGTTTGTAGGAAGCTTGAGATGCTCTTGCTTGCCGTAGGAGGGATATGTAACAAGTATGTCTGTCTGGCCTGTCAAGGCTACAAAGACATCTGGAAAGAGATGGTGGTAAGGATTCTTGATGTCCTGAAAGCTGACAAATGGATGTGTAATACCCTTCATGATGACCAACATGAAGAGCAAAAGATAGGCCAATGATTGTTTCTAGAAAACAGAACAATAGAACCCCTCTCTAGATAACCAGGGAAGGGTATAGGTGGCTGTCGCTTGGATCCATGGATCCTATCACCATTCCCTTCCTGGGAGCATCATGACATCCTCTAGTTTCCTCCCGTCTCCTGCTTTGCTGTACTTACTGCAGGGCAAAATCCCCCCTTTGTTAAATCCAACTTGGCCTACTCTGTACCTGTTTGCTACAGCTGACTTTGTCTAGAGAAGAGGAGGCAACTCTACTGATATCACATTTTAAAAATACCATCCTATTTAAAATAATTCCATCTATATTCACACTTCCTTTGTGATCTCATTCCATCTCATGATTTCATATATCATCTAAATGCTGTCCATTCTGAAACTCCTATGTTCCACTCAGCCCTCTTTCCTAAACTCCAGACTCACATATCCAAATGCTTACTTAACCGCATACACTTACATAGGAAGTACACGTTTTCATCATCTCAAACTCAGAAAAACTAGGCTCCTGAACCCCCAGCCCCAACTAAGAAAACCTACTTTCCCTTCGGTTTTCATCATTTGGGTTAATGGTAACTCCATTCTTCAGATGCTAAGGCCAAAAATCTTGGAGTTACCTGTTCTATTTCTTTCTCTCTCATACTCCACATCTATCAGTCAATCTTGTTGTCTCTACCTTTAAAACACATCAAGAACCCAACCACTTCTTACCATCTCCCCTGTTAGCACCTTGGTCCAAGCCACCATCATATTTCCCCTGGATTAATGCCATAGCCTCTTCACTGTTCTCCCTGATTCCACACTTGCTTCCCTCTGAGTCCATTTTCAGTCTAGCAGCCAGAGTGACTGTTTTTACAGGTAAGTCAGAGCATGTCTTTCCTCTGCTGAGAACCATCAAGTCATTTCCCTGTTTACTTGGAGTAAATGTCGAGTCCTGACAGTGGCCTGAGAGGCCCTGTTCACCCTGGACACTGCTACACTGAAGACCTCTTCTGCTACTAGTCTTCTTTTTGCTTTTATGCTGTTTCTCTCTGTAACAGAAGACAGCTTTTCTTTAATCACCATGTGACAAGGCTCCTTCTCCCATTTTCGGTGGTTCCTCAGATGTCACTTTCTCAATAAGTTCTTCCTGACTTTGTTATTTAAAACAGAATCCCCACTTTGGGAGGCCGAGATGGGTGGATCATGAGGTCAGGAGATTGAGACTATCCTGGCTAACACAATGAAACCCTGTCTCTACTAAAAATACAAAAAATTAGCTGGCATGGTGATGGGTGCCTGTAGTCCCAGCTACTCGGGAGGCTGAGGCAGGAGAATCACTGGAACCTGGAAGGCAGAGGTTTCAGTCAGCCGAGATCATGCCACTGCACTCCAGCCTGGGTGACAGAAAGAGACTGTCTAAAAAACCAAAAAACCAACCAACCAACCAACTAAATCCCTCTGTACAATGCCCCATGTTGCACTCCCATTTTAGTTTTCTTTATAGCAATCATTGATATTATACTATGTGCTTTTCTAATTTATTTTATTGTGTGTTTCTCTGACTACTATCTAAGCTCCATAAGGGCAGAGATTTTGGTTTCTTTTGTTCCCTGCTCTGTTCCTTGCACTTAACCGGTACATGGCACTATAGGTACCTTAATTATGCTGAACAGGTGAATCTTACCTACCTTTTCCTAGGAACCAATCATGGCCCAAGATTCTAAATGTTAAATATTACCAGTAATCACTACCATACTCCTTTTTCATAGGAACATTCATAATAGTGAATATATCCTGAACTACTGGTACCAGTGACTGCCTATTTTCCATACTTATCACCCTCTATTGCCATATATTGTATTTGTCGTCTTACTGTTTTATCATATCTGTGTTTTTAGGTCTCCCAATTGCAACACAGTCTGCATTTCACCATTATTTTCCTTCTCATACATCTTCTTTCCATTGTCTCCAATTATTAGCAATAATTTTTGTAATCAAAATCAACAACTTGTGTGGTTTGTAAAGTTCTGCTAGTTTAAAAAAACAAAATGGATTTTCTATTAATAATATCAATTTGCTATAAATTTGAGGTAGAGTTTTATATTTACAGGATACATTAGGCCGACAGCTAAAACTTCTAAAATATTAGCTAAATTTTTAAATTTTTAGATCGAGGTGCCTTCAGGGTTGTTTTCTGGGAAATCCTCTCTGCCTGGCTGTCCTGGCGTGGTTCCTCTTCTGTTTCCTCTTCCTAAAAATTTAAATTTTTAAAAATACAGAGTATTTTTAAATGACTTTCTAAAAATGTGGTCCCATGCTGTGAACTCCCCTTCAACTTGGGTGAAGTTTTGTATGTAATATATGATTAATATCAAGAGGATAAATCTATGTCAGGGGTTATAGTGCTCAAGCTACCAATTTTTACTAAATTTGGGGAAAAAACTTTTTTTTTTTTTTGGCATATTGCTGGTACTACGGGCTTCCAATGCCAAATAACTTTCTTCAGTGTAGGACCTCTGTTCGGGACTCAATTGTTTTCCCCACCACCACTCATTCCAATTCCTATGCGGAACGCCTAACTGCCAGTGTGACTACATTTGGACATCGAGTCTTAACTGAGGTAATTAGGGTTAAATGAGACCACAAGGGTGAGGCCTGCTATGGTCTGTATGTTTGTGTTCTCCAAAAACTGCTGAAACCCAATCATTAGTATGGGGACAGTAGGAGGTAGGGGTCTTTGGGAAGTGATTAGATCATGAGAGCAGGGAGCTCATGAATAGGATTAGTGCCCTTATAAAAGAGGCCTCAGAGGGCTGCCTTGCCCCTTCTACCATGTGAGAACACAGTTAGAAGGTGCTGTCTATGAAGCAGAAGGCCAGCGCTCATCAGACACCAAATCTGCTGGTGCCTTAACCTTGGGCTTCTCAGCCTCCAGAACAATGAGATATAAATTTCTGTTGTTTATAAGCCACCCAGCTTATGGTGTTTTGTTACGGCAGCCAGAACAGACTAAGACAGGTCTCTAGTGCAATAGGACTGGTATCTTAGGTGTCTTATACTACTCGTTGTGTCTCTTAGGAGGAAGAGAGAAGCCTTATCAGAAAACAACCCTGCAGGCACCTGGATCTTGAACTTCCAGCTTCCAGAACTCTGTAAAAATAAATTTCTGTTGTCTAAGCCACCCAGTGTGTGGTATTCTCTTATGGCGGCCCGAGCTATTATAAACTCTTTCCAAAAAATGGGAATTAACATAATATGAATGCAAACTGGCAACCTCTTCTTTCCTATTATCTTAAAATAATCTTTGGTCACATAATCAAGTATCAATACATAAATCTCCCATAAGCCCAATCTCCAGACAACTGCAGAAATGTTATCCACATGTGCCATTTATGGATGGAACATGTGGGAGGCAGAGATGCAAAGGTGAAAAAAGATTGGAATATTCCAATCTTGACACTTCAAATCTTTTGAATCTTGAAACGTCTCAAATCCATCTTCTAAAATGTATCAACTTATTAAAAAGTACCAACATGTAAAAGTTAAATTAGGTGAATTACCGATGTTAATGGCAGTTTCTTGCTTGTCCCCTGTAAGGATCCAGATTTTGATGTCTGCTTTCATTAGCGTTTCTATGGTTTCAGGAACTTGATCTTGTAATTTATCCTCAATGGCTGTTGCTCCAAGTAGCTGAAGATTCTGGAAAAAATTAGTGGTAGAAAATTTAAGAAAAAAAAATCAGTTCATATTCTTTAAAAACAAAAAATTGAAGTGTGTATATGTTTTAAAATCAGAGAGTAAATGATAATTGACTTTGGTACAAATTCCAACTATCCCATTGACTTTTCTCTCTGAAATATCCTTGACTTTCACCCAGTCTTTAGGCATGAGACTGAGGCTCCCTGAAGCTGTGTAACCTAACTCCTAAGGTAAGGAACACATTCTAAAATAAACTTGCATAGAAGGGGAATAAAATAAAAAGTCAGTTAAAAACAGCTTGGGTGCAGTGGCTTATGCTTGTAATCCCAGCACTTTGGGAGGCCAAGGCAGGCAGATCACTTGAAGTCAGGAGCTCGAAACCAGCCTGGCCAACATGGTGAAACCCCATCTCTACTAAAAACACAAAAAAGTAGCTGGGCATGGTGGCGTGTGCCTGTAATCTCAGCTACTTGGAAAGCTGAGGCGGGAGAACCTCTTGAATCTGGGAGGTAGAGGTTGCAGTGAACCAAGATTGTGCCACTGCACTCCAGCCTGGGCATTCTAAGAAAAAAACACAAAAACAGCTATGGGAGACTACCACAACAAAGTGATATGAGTCTTTGCAAGAAAGAACAAGTTGAATGTTTTTCACACAGTTCCACATTTGTGTACTGGAAGATCAGACTCCAAGATCTCTTGCTCATTAGATATTGTCTTTGCTATAAGACCAATGGGCTCTGGGGAAAGCTTTTATTATTTTTACTATTTATTTTGAGATGGAGTCTTGCTCTGCTGCCCAGGCTAAAGTACAGTGGTGCCATCTTGGCTTACCACAACCTCTGCCTCCGGGGTTCAAGTCATTCTCCTGCCTCAGCCCCCAGAGTAGCTGGAATTATAGGTGTGCACCACCATGCTGGGCTAATTTTTGTAGTTTTGTAGAGACACGGTTTCATCATGTTAGCCAGGCTGGTCTCAAAGTCTGGCCTCAAGTGATCTGCCTGCCTTGGCCTCCCAAAGTATTGGGATTACAGGAGTGAGCCACCGCACCCAGCTCAAAGCTGTTTTAATCTCTCATGAGAAAGAATAATTTCTACTCTCATCTTCCTAAATGGATGTGGTAAGGGGAAGAGAACAATCTCTTGGCTGTTAGAGAAAATGAACATAGGTAATATTATTCTTGGTCCTTAATACATAAGAATGCAGTGATGGATTAAGTTATAAACTTTTCTTTCCATCATATGACCAGGCACTGTTGCTAGCAGGGTACCCTTTGCAACAGCGCTCTGGGGGCCACAACCAACTGATTCTCAGTCTTGCCCTGTTTCAACCTCTGGCATGATCCTCTTCAGCATTTATCTTTCTTCTTAATCATTTTCTCTTGCCTTCAGTTTTTCATTTAAAATATAGGTTAAGTGCAGATGGATGCAAAGGAAAGTAAGTGCTGAGGATACTGCCAGAATTAGTGATAACAAAGAAGGCCATTTTGTACTTTTCCTTATTTTTCACCAAAATTAAAGTCTAAAATTAGTCTCAAGCTTTGGTTAGGCATGAAAAATAAAGTTAACTATATATACAAACATTCAAGTGAGAGAGAGAGAGAGAGAGAGAGAGAAAGTGTGTATGCATGCATGCATGTAATTTATACTTGTGTTAGTTTGGAATGCTTTTGGCTGCAAGTAATAGAAAAATCTAACAATGGCTTAAATAAATTAATTTTCCTAACCTAAGTATTATTGAAGTAGACAGTTGTGAACATAAAATTTGCAGCTCAACTATACCTCAACTCAGTCTCCTGACCTCTCTCAATATCCTAAGGTGGCTGTTACTGGTATAATTATAAAGACTATACAGAAGACAAAAATACCAACTGTATCTATCTCTTATATGAAAAGCAAAGTGTTTTAAAAAGTCCTCAGTATATTTCCAAATACTAGTTGGCCAGACAGTTTCACATGGCTAACCCTAACTATTTGTATTCAGCTTTTCCAGTTTCAATAGCAGAGCTGTTGAGGAAGGAGGGGGATGGGAAGGAGTGTTAAATTTGCCAGGCAACAGTCCCTGCTATAGTGGCCATATGGATGTGCATGTATATGTGTAGTGTTTGTCTGTGTATACATAAGTACTAAGTAGATACACACACGTTCCGTACTGCCTTGCCTAGTGAAACTTGGTTCATCCTATAAAACCAAACTTACTAGTTATTACTTCTTTTGAGCTTTCCTACATTTCTTAAAACGATATTTCCCCTCTGCTGTTCTCCTACAGAACTCTGCTCATCTTTACACATCTTATACTAAGAGAAGTTGTGTAAATGCATGAGCATAGTAGATTTGCTCAAAAGTAGGGACCATGTCTTGTTCATCTTAATGACTCCACAGCACTGAATGTCAGCATTTAGTATGTTTGCTAAGTGAGCTAATGGCAAAACAAAACCAAAATCCAGGAATTGTGAAAATACTGCTGCAATCTAGACCATTTTCAATACATTCCAAATAATATGGACAGTTATTAGACTCACTTGATGCATGACTTCTTAGTATATAATATATAATACAGGAAGGCAAATTCCCTTCCAGAAGATAGCATTATTTTATTTCCGTTAATGGGAAGCAGATTTGAAATCTACCATAACCTGATAATTATCATCAAGAAGTTAAAAAAAAAAAAGGGAAGAACAATTCAGCATCAATGATGCCAGCATCACAATTGCTGAATTTAAATGTTTACACAATGATTCTACCAATTATTCAGCTACTTTTAGGGCATTTGCAGTTAAATCATTCTGGCTCACATCCCAGTGAAGATCAGGGTATTTCTGTGTTCAAATTTTAAGTATTTTACCCAATGCAAGACAATGTTTTCTTTAGTGATCCTGGGGACAGTTTACTAATACAAGCCCTCAAAATTTCCTGCAAAAATAGTTTTTTGGAACAGTGGGGTAACTAGATAATGTGAGAGCCAAGATATGAACACATTCATTAGAAATATATAAACAAATATATTTGTATATTTTCTAACCCCTAAGGGGAAAAATGAGCTCAAAAGTATACCAATATATTATATATTACCACTCATGTACCTATAAAAATAGAATGACTTCACTGGAGAGATCACATTGAAATTATATTTGAAAGAAGAAGAGCATCTAGCTTTGCACAGGTATAAGAGTAACATTTTCAAAGCAGGCACAAATAACATAAAGGATCAAAGATGTAGGGCCAGCAAGCTACGCTGAGAAAAGTTACAAATAGGTTAACGTGGAGTGTGTTGGTGGTGACGATAACACGAATCCTTAAGAAGAGTAATAAAACATTTCTGAATATTCAGCAAAATTGTAATGGGTCTACGTTGATGCCTATGAAGGAAACACTTTGCTCCAAAAGTGTGTCAATTTTCCCTTTATCCTAAGAGCTCCTAGAGAACAGCACTTATTAATTTTAGCAGGAGGCTCTGCAGACTCCTTTCCTTTTTGCCCTGGTATCATTTATGGTGAGATTAGAATCTTGAGTGATGGGCTATTCTGCTTTTGGAAATTAATATTGTTAGCTATATAATGATCATCAGAAAAAAAGATCTGAACTTTGTATGCTTTTCCTGATCATAACACAAGAGCATTTAGGCTGTAATCAATTTCATCCCAAAAATGTATTACCTTACACAGATGGCCACTAATGGGCACTAGGGGAATTACATATTCAGCAAGTGTTGAAATGTGATAAAATTCCCATGGCATTTATGGAATTAAAAAAAACCCCAAACACTAATTTTACTTTCTAAATGTCACCATGCCAAATGTTATAAAGGCTTGAGGTTGATGACTCTTTGACATTATATAGATTTAGTTATCACGGAAAAAATCTTAAGATAACATTTATTCACCTAGTAAATTCTCTAGTCATCTTATTTTCTCTTTCAGATGTTCCTAATGTATGCATAATTTTTAAAAAGACACTAAATGTAACATTTCTACTCTGAGGACAGAAAGCTTCATGTAGAGTCTGGTAAAATGTATTATCATAGATTTAGAAATTATGGGTTTTCCCCAATACGTGTAATTTTGCTAAATAATAGAACCTCAAAGTGACCTATTTCCAAATTAGCAAATATTCTGTCAGTGCTTAGATGAAGTCATATTTTTTACAAGTTTGTGATATGCCCCTAAATTAGAGAAGTATAATAATCAAACTCGTATCAACCTAGGCTTCAGATTACAACATGGGCTATTTGGCAGAAATTTCCTTGAAGACAGTAATATTGTTAAGCAAAATTGTACCACTGGAGTAAATGTGGATAAATACTAGTAACATTTAGTACCTTTTATTTCCATATGAAATAAGATGATGACTAGGAATGTTGAAGAGGAAACTGGCATTTCATGAATAGAAAAAAATGTACCAGGCACTGCTAAGTGCTTTACATTTATGAATTCAGTTACTAGCTTTGGGGAGGTTGAGTAAATTGAATAAGAGGTGCAGCTGCGCTATGACTATAAGAACAAAACACCAAGAACTAATACATACCCAAGGAAGCAAATGGGAGGAAAACTGAGATTAGATGAAAATTAGAATTTTGTTCAAATCATCAGGTTTTTAAACTTCTGTGTCTGTTCTCGGTCTTCAATAATACTCCATTTCTATGAGTGGGTTTCAGCCTCAGTTCTGAGTCACCTTGGTCAGGTGTACCTGTTTCTCTATTTTTACCTGCCGGCCCCAGAATCACATTTCAGGATTAGCTCCTTTACAAGCACACATGCATGCCTGCATTCATTCACAAATATACACTAAGCAGGTACTTCTGGGCAAGGTGCTGGGGATACAATAGTGAGTTCCTACCTGTATGAAATTTATATTTCAGAAAGCTTCATTAGAAACTCTCCTTGGATTCCTGGCTGCCTCATTTTCTAACTGTACGTCCTTACCTTACTGGTGTTTCTCCTAAATCCTGACTGCCTAGTTGTCATCAAGTCCCAGGTAATTAGCCACCAGGCCAGAAATCTAGACAGTGCTTTTCAAACTTTAATTTTTCAGAATCACCTGAGGAGCTTATTAACACAGATTGCTGGGCCCCACATCCAGAATTCCTCGTTGAATAGCTCTACGGTGAAGCATGGAAATGTGCAGTGGTTGCAAAGCTGCTGGTCTGAGAACCTAACTATGAGAACTGCTCATCTAGAGCAGGGTTGACAAGCTTTCTCTGTAAAAGGACAGATGGTGAATATTTTAGAGTTTAAGGGCCATATATTCTTTGTTGCAACTAGTTAATTCTGCTGTGGTAGCATGAAAACAGCTAAAGACAATAGGTAAACAAAATGGATGTAGCTGTGTTCCAACAAAGCTTTATTTACAAAAATAGGCAGTGGGTGGATCTAGCCCTTGGGCTGGAGTTTGCAACTCCTGATGTAGAATGCTGTAAGCATCCCATCTTTGTACCTGGCTCCATCTTGTTTGATCACTGTAGACATTTCTATGTCCAACTCCTACCATTCTCCCTCAGCCTGGCCTTAGAGCCTCAGGTACCAATTCTCTTGCTTCTCCTTGCAGTTTCAAACTACAAAGCCCTTAAACTATAATACAGGATTACCATCAGAGAGAAATAGTGCTCCCCTAGGAGAATCATGTTATATCCTATCTTAAAAAATGTGATGCACATTGTATGTTACATGCTATATATGTATTCTTATGTGAGTACAAAGGATAAACACAGGGATGAGGCATCTTTCTAGTCTTGATGGCTCAAAAAAAATCTGTCCAACATGAGGTAACACTTGATTTTAAACCCTAAACAATGGATTAAGATTTAGCCAAGCAATGAGGAGTGGTGGTGAAGGATGAGGGAGGTAATTCCAAACTGAAGAAATTACGTGTACGAAGACAGAGGTATGAAAAGACACATCATGTTTGAGAAGTTGCCATTTAGTCAGTATGGAAATGACAGATGAAGTGAGGTGTGGCACTGAGGAAGAAGAGGCTGGAAAAGGCAGCAGGAAATGGAAGTGGAAAGGTCTGTGTATTATGCTGACAATTCCAAAGCCAAGGGACACCTGGTGAATTTTAGAAGAGGAGAGACAGGATCAGATTTACATTTCAGAAAGGTCACTAGTAGCTGTCTGGGGGTGGGTTAGGGGGAAAAAAGGCTGTACGACCAGTTAAGAGGCCACTGCAGTCATCATTCTCTTGAGGTTTAAAATATGGTAACTCTGGAATTGGGATGTGCTGTGGGATTCTCAGAGCCATTCTACAACCCTGGTTCTCAGAGACTGCTGGGCTCCTCTCTGTTCTGCATTCCACTGGGTATCATCCTTGTTTTAAAAAGAGACTTTCCGCCTTCTTTCCTTTCTCTTTAATCTGGCCTACAGTACTAAGACTAAGAGCATGAAGTCACTAAACCACTGGAATGGCTCCTTGGCCTGCTTCTGGAGAAATCATTCAACTGGTTAATTCCTTTAAGGCCAAGAAATAGATTTTAACTTGGTGCTTTTCAAACCACAGAAATCATATTTGAACTCGCAAAGCCAAGGCCTTAGTTATAAGACCAGAATTCACACACCCAGCTGAAAGGAATCAGGATTAGAGAGGAGATTGGGTGTAGCTTGCAAAATAACACATCCATCTTATCTGAGTGAGAAGACAGTAATACGCAGGGTGGAAAAATCTACGACAAAGCATTCATAAGAAGGAATCTATCATTCCAGAAAGGAGGAGCATGGAATTAGAGATCTAAGGAAATCTTAAGTACTTTAAATAAGAAGATTCCAATGGCCAGTTGAGGGAAAGTCATGAAAAACACATTTCCATCTTATTTTCAAGGAAAGTGGAATATAGTACATGGAGTACATAGAGACTGCCTCACTAAGTAGTTGAGTCCCAAACAGGCCGATGACTCCCACTTCCCACCCTGAGTGCTGATCCAGTGATTATGCAACTGCACAACTGATTAATTGATTTCATTTTATTTTTCAAGTCTCCACTATTTTGTACACATTCTTGCTTTCTTCTAAAGCAAGTTGACGACATAACATAACTTACAGATTATTAACATGGGATTTGGAATTAAGACAGAACAGGGATTTGCATCTCTGCTCTGCCAACCACCGGATATGGGTCCCTCAGCAAGTAACTTAACTTATCTAAGAATCAACTTTCCCAACAGCAAGATTAAGCATAATAACTTAGATTTAATAAGGATGTTCTGCAGATGAAATTACATCAATCATCGCAAACATTTCTGAGTATATTAGGAAAAAATGCTGAATATGTACTTAGTTACATTTTTGTAAAACATTGTTAAAATTAGTAAATTATGCCCACTATAAAATGCAAAAGCAAATTATAAAAAAGATGAGATAAAACAAATAGAAGTTCTAACATTTTCTTGCTCACCCCAATGGATCATGTTGTGTCTCACTTTAGAGGCCCTCGGACCAAATAATCAGGGTAAAGGGTGGAAGCTCAGAAAGTGGCAGGTCTTATTAGATGAGCTAACTACAAATGTTCTTAAGCAAACAATAGAACAGGAAACTACTGGAATTTTAAACCACGAAATCACCCGTACATCATGTAAATTTTCATTTAGTTTTTAGCACAAATGAAAGTGATATGTGCAGCTACTATGAATAGATGTGGTAGTTTAATCTGAAAAAGCATTCCATTCTAACACAAAAGTTACTGTGAACTTGGCAGTCATGAATGTTCAAGAAAAGTCCTGTTTTCCATTAAGTTTGATATTTCTCTAGGAATCCTCTAAACCATTTGCTGCCATTTGTTGCGAAGGGTGCTAAATTGTTGTTTAGTCATACTGAGTGTAATGGTTGATCTATGTTATGCCACATCAAGGAACTCTTTAACCATCCCCAAAATACCAACCACATTTTGGGGAGGGGCAAAGGAAATAATGTAAAAAAGGATCACTACCTCACTGTCCTATCTTGGTTCCTTATCTCAGTGCGCATGGCACTAAAGCCTGTCTGGAAATATACTGTTTTAGTTTACAGGTTCACTTCTTATCTCCCACCACTGAAACAAAAGGCAGAAATTCTTCCATCCTCTCCTTGCTGAGCCCCAGAGCCTAGAACAGAGCCTGTCACGCAGCGGTGCTCAGATATTTGTTGCTGAATCTTTCCAGCCATGATTTTCTCAGATTTATGTATTAAGTAACTTTGAAGACAGGTTTTATAAAGGAATGAGTCTATTCTTCTAAAGAATGCCTTCTGTAAAATTATTGATTTCTTTTCTAACATATCCCTAAATTAATCCTTAGTGATAGCACATTTGATACCAGTGCCTTCAGTGCGTGGAAAGCACGAACTAGATTTGTTAATGGGGGTAGACTTTCATTAAGCAAGCCCTTATTAAGCTCAGAATTCTGAATAAATTATTTAAATGAATAATTCATTTATTCATCAAATAACTGAGTGGTTAACATAGGCTACTCAATCAAGCACTGGAGACACAGTGATAAATATGATAAACACAGTGCCTGCTTTCACGAAGCTTCAATCTAGCAGATGACATACATCAGTCACAAACTACAAAATGCACATAAAACACCACATTGCTATCTGATCAAATAAAGGCTTGATAGCAGAATTACAGTGTTCTGAGTTTACTCTTAAGTGCAAAAATGATCCTCTAACCCATAAACTATTTTAGAAAAACTTGCACAGATAAAAGCATTGGATACGTTTTCCTTAAAAAAAAAAAAAGTTTCTCAATCCATACATCATAATAAGAGAAAAAGAAAAATCTTATCACTGGGAAATACTGCTTGAATCAGTGATGAATCTAGACAGGTATTATGGCTTACACTGTTTTCTGTAATGTTCAAGATAAATAATTTGCTTTCAGAAACACAGAAATTATTAGTAGGTAATCTATGCAGTATTAAAGACATAGCTGCATTTTTTTATTGAAGCAAATAAATACTAAAAATTTTCAAAAAATTATGTATTCCAGGAAGGCATGCCTTTTTATCTCAAACAGTGGTTTAATTATAAAATAAGAAAGACCAGAGGCTTCTGTACTATTAATTTTCAAAGGAATCTGGTAGCATAGTATGAATATGAAGCAAAACATAATTTATGTGTCTTAGAAATATGTTAGAATAAAAGTAAACAAATTTTAACAAAGAATAGAAGCTCATACCACAAAGAAGTGATATCACCCTGGCTCTTGCTATATTAAAGTGACAGATCAAAGGTGAGACGTTTCAGAGAAATCCCTGCCAATGAAACATTAAACTTTATAATAATTCTGTTATTTACAATTCTTCTTGAGAAAACACAAAATTTTAACTTAATTTAAAAAATCTGATTTAGGCCAGGCATGGTGGCTTCTGGCTTACGCCTCTAATCCTAGCACTTTGGGAGCCTGAGGTGGGTGGATCACAAGGTCAGGAGATAGAGACCATTCTGGCTAACACGATGAAACTGCATCTCTACTAAAAACACAAAAAATTGGCCAGGCGTGGTGGCACGGTCCTGTAATCCCAGCTACTTGGGAGGCTGAGGCAGGAGAATTGCTTGAACCCGGGAGGCTGAGGTTGCAGTGAGCTGAGACTGTACCACTGCACTCCAGCCTGGGCAACAGAGTGAGACTCCATCTCAAAAAAAAAAAAAATTATTTAAAAAATATAGGCTGATACTATAAATGGTTTCCCAATCTAAAATTATGAGTCCAAATATGTTGACCACCTTTCAAAAGAATGAGGTTAAGATAAAATAGGTCAAATTTGTTGTCTGAAAGAATGAGACAACTGCAAATTTTCTCGAGTGGTGACAAAAAGAGACTAAGAGGTGTTACTGTCCACAATGCCCAAGGTGAACCTGCAATTCTTCTCAAAGTGGGTCAAGACAACTGAAGTATCTGATATGATTCTAATAATCCCATTTGCATTTTAATTATATCAACTTCCTTATTCCTGAACAAGTTAGGCCTTCCTAGTAATCAATGTCACCTCTTTATTTAGTAACAGCAAAAGAAAAACAGACAAAAAAGATGTGTTGGCAACTGATTCGTGAAACAACTCTCAGCATTAAAATTTTAAAAAATATCCTGAAAAGTTTACCATATGAATGCAAATATTGGAGCTCAAACAGAGCAATGTTGGAGCAGAGCTGATAATGATATTTTATAGATTTAAAAGTCCCAAATCCTCTCATCTACAATGACTGTCAATAGTGATAACAATACCTGCTGGACTTTTTCAAACTTCCCACGTCCTCCTTCCCGCAGTGTGCCCCAAGAGTGAAGGCAGTGCATTCTAGCACTCAGTGTGCTGTGTAGTAACATACCTGAGTAACTAAGCATCATGACCAAAGGACAAATGCCTTCTTGTATACTTTTGGTCTATTTGGATATTTTTTTCAGCTTATGTTAGGTGTTACAGTACCCAAAGGAGTAAGGATTTAACTTAATTTAAAAACTGAATTACTAGTTTGAACAAACACTGGAGGGAAAAGAGGGAGAGAGCAGGGTTTAAAATTACAACCTTAATTCTATTGTAACATTTTCACTTATTTTGTAATATAATATTTTAGGAAGAACTTTATAAATCGTTTACATTTTGAATGTCGTTAATATAATACTACCATTAATATGTCAATGACATTTCATATCAATTCAAATATGTTCAGAAACATCTTGCATATGAGCACAATGATGTTCTGATCTTTTGAAGAATCCACTTTCTAAAAAGCCCACACATAAATATAATATATGGCTTTCAAACTGTGCTTAGTGTATCCTCAGTCACAATAAGCCCCTCTTGGAGTACCCACAAGGGCAAGGTGGAGGCGGAGGGGAAAGCCAGTGTGGATCTCCTCTCTACGCTTCCACTCTAGCCAAAGGAGCCTTGCTTTCATCAGTTATATATATTATGATTCCGGCAATGTTTTGTTTGGAAAATTCTGTTCTTAGAAAATAGGATGTGAAAACGACCCTCACAGTTTAAAAATTCACTGTTTGACATACTAAGTCCAGTATTATCGTCTATATAAAAGTGGATTCCAATCACATAAAAAACAGATTACATAAATAAATAGCATGTCTCAGTTAAAGTAAGTAAAGAAGACAATGGGTGAACCCTACGACTATATTTGCTCAATTTAAAGCCAGGGTAACATGCTGGAGCAATCTGTGGTCTGATGTGCTAAAACTTGCCTTACTAGAGTGGTTTTAAGGGCAGTAAAGCACAACTTCTGAACACTCATCCCAGCTGATTTTAACAAAG
This sequence comes from Cacajao melanocephalus, assembly GCA_963573385.1. Taxonomy (NCBI): domain Eukaryota; kingdom Metazoa; phylum Chordata; class Mammalia; order Primates; family Pitheciidae; genus Cacajao; species Cacajao melanocephalus. The sequence continues at coordinate 86,608 of CAUYLG010008999.1, forward strand.
AATAGAAGCTCAGACCAAGACAGAAGTGCTATCACCCTGGCTCTCCATATTAAAAATCCTACAGTCCTTCTATGATCAGGATTAACAGAAACACTCAAAAAAAAAAAAAAAAACAACAACAACAAAAAAAAAACAGCTTAGTCACACAGATTCCTGTGTTATTTTATCTTTTTTTTTTTTTTTTCTGAGACAGGGTCTTGCTCTGTCACCCAGGCAGGAGTGCAGCAGCGCTTTGACAGCTCTCTGCAGCCTCAGTCTCCTAGGCTCAGGCAATCCTCTCTGCCTTAGCCTCCTGAGTAGCTGGGAACACATGTGCACACCACCACATCCAGCTAATTTTAAAAAATTATTTGTAGAGACAGTCTCTCCCCTTATGTTTGCCCAGGCTGGTCTCAAACTCCTGGCCTCAATGATCCTCCCACCTTGGCCTCCCAAAGTACTGGGATTACAGGTATGAGCCATCGCATCTGGTCTGTTTTGTCTGTTCTTTTTCCCTAAAAAGATGTTTGCTCTCCTCTAATTGGCAAAATAATCCTTGGAGGCCCCTTTCAAAAATTACCACCTCTCTGAAAGCTTCCTTTGGATCGTTTGTGGGTCACCTTTTGGGGTTCCTTCAGATTTCTTCATTTAGGGAATTTGCTCAGACCATGGTATCTAGAAGGCCACAGGCGAATCTTCCTCATTTGCCTGTGGATCCCCAACACCTAGTAAACATGAACTGCTTGATGAAAGTTATTTAAATGGATCACCAAATGAAACTCCAGTTTCAGGAGTAGAGATGGACACAGAATCCATCTTCATTTGGGGCAGGTTGGCTGAGTAAATGACCCAATCTCTTAGTCTTTCTGGATCTTAGATTTTCAACAACAGAGAGCATGGCTTATTATGAAGTAAAGACAAATTACTTGTAAATTCCCATTTTAGGTGAAAAGCAGTCATAAGGGAGGTTTCTGTTACCTGTAAACTATAAGTAGTTTATATAGATGTAGATGTGTATATATATATATATATATGTATATATATATATATATAGATATGTGTATATGTGCCCCCCCGCCCCCCCCCACACTCTTAATGGATTACCTAAGGCAACTTAAATTTTAATGTAGCTCATGATCGCCATCTGCTGGGAAAATGTTGAACATCTATTTCAGTTAAAAGCTGGAAGTCACAAGGCTTTTACTCAAATATTAAAAGAACAAGAAACAAAGCTGTTAAACCTAGAAAATCTAACGTATAAAAAACTCTAGGGTATCCAGAGAGTAAGGATATCAGGTACATTAAACGTTCAATTCTAGAACTGAAGTCGTGCTTCAAGTGGAAACAATTTAATATGTTTAGAATCAATTTTCAAATACATTTTGTCTTCTGACTTATTACCTATTAATTCTGTCTCATGAGAATGGGAGGCAACCTTCCTTATATTCAGAGACAGGAACAAAATCATTTCCAAACAGGATTTTTAAATTATTTCTTAAAAGAGTAAGAGAAGCAAAGATTAAAAATCAATACCACTAATGCTTTAAGATATGTAACTTTACTTAGGCAGATTGAAAGACATTATGATTATGGCCTCAGATTATTTTATTTCACCACATAAATACTCCAAAGACATAATCATATATAAATAGGTTAGGAAGTGGAGAGAGAAGGTGGAGGGAGGGAGTGTTGAGGGAAGGAGTGGGGGAGATAGAAGAGAGAGAGACACACACTCAAATAAGTCAGTTGATAATAAGCCCCCTGCTGTGTGTATACCTATAGAATTTAGGGTGGGAGTATCATGCTGGAAGACACCACACATGCTATCACGTCTTCTTATAAATAAGCAGATTAAAAAGTTCAAATATAAGGAGGAGATACCTAGATATATCTACATATCTATCTGTATCTGTCTATACAGGTATGATATATATGATCTTATATTTAGATATCTTCCCCTTACAAAATATAAAGGCTATATGAGAAACAGTCATCTTCCATAAAAAGTGATAATGTGTTGAGGAGATAGGAGACCAACATCTCGAGTTCCATATGGTAAACTTGTGCAATAAAGAAAATCATCTGCCGCTAGAACGTGGCATCCCCATATTACTTAAAGAGAAGGGCAAGTGAGGGGCAGAGGTGGGAAACAGCCCAGGGCAGGGGTGGGTACTGGTGGCACCAGCTATCTTTCAAGACAGGAAGCACAAAGAAGTACACAGTTTGATAGAGAGGACAGAAGAACAAAATATCAGCCTTTACTTACCTGGAGAAAAGATCAAGTAAACTGCAGCGGACAGGCTAGTTTGATTCTATGCAATACAAACATGAGTGCAATTGAAGAGTTATTTAACGGCAAGCTAGAGGTTATAGAATGAAGATGCTTGAGTGATTCAGAGCATGAACACTGGAGGAAGAGTGAGGATTCTGGCTCCCACTACTGGGAGCTGTATAATCTCAGCTAACTTACTTAACCGCTCTGTTACCTTGGATTCTTCGTCTATAAGATAGGAATAATTAGCACCTCAAAGGGATGTTGTGAGGACTGAATAGATGAATAGACGAAAGTGCTAGAAATAGCACCTGGCACACACCAAGTGCTACACAAAAATGTTTCCTATTCTTGCTATTTATACAGCATCAATCATAATGTATCCATCACTTTCTGGCTTAATAGCCTTGGTTTCTTTATCTGTAAAATGAGGATATTTACTGCTGTGACAGTATATGTTTGTCATAATGACTGGCCAAGTGTCAGCACTGCATTACTCTCATATATTATGATCAGCTATGCAAGGTGTGTGATTTCTATTTTTACATTATATTACATATTATATGTATTTATTAACTCAAAGTTCACATGTACATGTATGTAATTTGCACGTGTGTGGGGGGGCATGTTCCATATCCTCAGTGATACAGAAACAGGAATATGTTGGCAAGGAGATTACTAGACTGGCCAGAACTTGATCCAAAATTGTGAAAAGAGTGAAGATCTACACAAAGCAACGTCTAACCCCAAAGACTTTTCAGCAACATTTTAATACATATTAAGATTTGTTAATGCTTAGATGACAAGAGGATATTCAATAGTAAATGGCATGTCAAGATATTTTGATTTTTATCATTGGTTCCTTGAATAAAGATCGAAAGTCTCTGGAAACAAACCCTCTGTATGATCAATAGAATCATCTACGTACCTTTTCAATCAACTCATAACTCTCTTCGAGTTTGAGCAGCCTGTTCTGCACAGATGTAGATGCTCGCTGATAGACTGCTCGCCACTCCTGAAAGTCACTCTCTGAAATCTCAGCCACAGCAAAACATAAAGTTCTTAACCCTGAAAAAGGTAGCATACATCATCCCAACACACCAAAGAAAATTTTATTCAGAAGTCTGAGATTTCTGTTTTTATTTAACTAAGTCTCATTTCGAAAAAAGTGATTCCGTTCAAACAAAATGCTGAAGTCCAATTAAACTATGACAAAATTAGTATAAAACGTAGATTAATGTTCCCCTGGTCTTTAAAACTGGTACCTTGCTTCTAATTCCCAACCCTTTTAATCCATCTTCCATGTCTAGTGTGGCATTTCTAAAATCCTAACCTTATCAAGCAATTCTTTTGCTTGGAATCTTCCAATTTTTCCCCAGGACAAAATTTAAGCCCCAAAATATGGTTTATTCATGTTTCATCAGGTGGCTTCACTCTCATTCCCTGCCATTCACTTCCCACATATAGGGGTCTTTGTTCTTGCTGGTCACTTTTTCTCCATTCTGCTTTTCCCAATGACTGCCCACTGCCTGCCTTGCAAATACTTTAAGACTCAGTTCCGAAAATCATCTCTTTGATGCACCCTCCTCTCATCCAGATGCCAAAGGCAGAAATACTCCTATGGTGTGAATGACAATATTTTACAGTTTTTCTTGTGTGTCTCCTCTATTACAGCACTTGGAAAGCAGGGACCCATAGTTCTTCAGAGTAACTCAGTACCAAGCATAGTGGCTGACTTATTATAGAGGCCTCACAGATGCGTGCAAAGGAAGGAGACCCCAGTGGGTTCTACTGGGAGAGCCATCTTCCTCTTACGAGGATATATGACTACATTTATTACTGCTCTTTGTCATCATAAATCTATAGTTGAAAAGTCTAAGTATAATTGCGGGATAGTGGCAAAAAAGAACTGCCAGCAGACACACCCTGGGAAAACAGTCAAAGATGATATTTAAAGTCACCCACCCCCTGTGCTTGCTGCCTGCCAATTTCATAACTCACTTCTCTCTCAGCCAGAAATAAAGTAGATGGATTGGAAGAAGGGAGAGGCCACAGCACTTGTCAGCTACAGAAGGAAGCAGTTATCTAGGTTCGCAAGAAGACAAAGCCCGAACTCTAGGTCATTTAACTCTTAAAGTGACTAGTACCAAATGCTAGGCTTTGTGAGCTCAAGACAAAACATGTCTAAGGGAACAGGTCAGAAGTCAGAAGCAAGGAACATACAAAGTACCCAGAGAACTCTATCTTCCAAGAAAGGATTGTCTATCGCCAGATCACTGAGAGCGGAACTTAAATCTTTGGGGCCATTTTAGGACATGTTTTTATCTCCTGAAAACTTGGCTGGAAAACTCACTGGAGGGTAGTCATGGGGAGAAGTGTCATCCAGCCCAAGGCCAGAAAGAATGGGGTGGAGATGGGGGCCGAGCCATTAAAATCTAAGAGTTGAGTATCTTTAACATCACAACCAGAGAGGAGAAAGATGCCCCCAGTTCTCCTCCAAAACAGAAAGAACCTGTGTTGTATGCTGGGTAGGTTGTACCTGCCAAGGTCTGAGGCTGGGCCTTAAGGAATCTGAATTATATGAATATATATATTTCCCTGCTTTTACATTTTGAAGAACTATACAGAGGATTTTTTAAAAGCCATCTTTTTCGTTTGTTTTGGCTTTTGTTTGCTGTCGCCTAGTGTTTTAAAAAACATTCCTATCTTTTCTCCGCGGAGTTAACAGGAAAAAGTATTTGATCAGGTCAGTTTGGTGCCACCGGCAACAGTTCCAGCTGAAACAGACAGGAGTGAAAACTGAGACTGGAGATTTAGATACAGCGATAACCACCACTGTCCAGTATGAGATAAGACTCTACAGATTCTTGTAGTAACTGACTCTCATGTTTAACAAACCTCACTTCCTTTCATCTAACCTAGATCATCTCTCTAGACTATATACGGATTTGCCTTGCACATGATATATTTCAGGAAGACAGACAGAGAGGGATAAGCTTGTTTATCCTATTTTGGATTCTCAGGCCTCACACAGAGCCTGGCATGTGGTAGAGTCTCTCTAAAAAAGTCTTGAGTTGTAATAAACTGAATAACAATTTTAATAGTTACATAAGTTTTTAATAGAAAGTTTTGAGTTGAAACTAAATTGAATAACTATTTTAATAGTTTAGAGGTTTATTTCTTTCTTATTTAGATTAGAATTTTTTTTCAGCCTTGCTTATTTCTCTAATAAATTGCTTCAGATACAAAGTGAAGTATTTAAAATGTACATACAATCCACCCTAAAAGTAAAACATTTATAGGCCCTACCATCTAAAACGTGGGAACAAAGTTGCTCAAAATTTTAATAAATATAGTTTTAGGATAGTAAAATAAAAATACAGGCCGGGAACAGCATATAGTAGAATATAAATTGCCAACTGATATCTTACTTACAGGAATCTCTCAGTCTAATAATAGTGATCCTGAAAGGTATCAGAAGTATATGATTTCTTTTTATTTTAATCATGCTTTATTGCCAAATTACACTTACCTTCTGTAGCAAACTGCTCTAAATGTTTTAGGGTAATTTCTTTGTATTTTGAAGTCTCTGCCAGTCGATCATAAATTACAGTGTCCTGGAAAACAAACAGGTAAATGACTTAATTAAGCATTCTGAGTTTAATAAAGTTGATGTTAATAACATTAGTAGTAGGAAATCAGTCTAACAACCACCAATCCCTTTTAGCATTAGTTTTAAACCACAAGATGTTTTTGTCTAATAATACTCTTTTCCTAGTGACATTAAGAAATAAGTCTCTAGTCTGGTATATTCCTCTTTCTTAATAAAAACAGTAGTTATTTCCATGTTCACTATCTCATATTCTACCAATGCCTCACTTACCACATGCTGCAAGATCTACCTTAACCCAGAAGGTTTTCCAGACCACCTCTATAGGTATTCACAGGTGCTGCAAGGAAGAATGGTCCAGAGCTCAAGTAAGTTTGGGAAACACTGGACTGAGCAAAACAACAGAGCTTGTCTTGCTGCAATATTCCTTGAGGCCTTTAAAATGCCAGTGGACTTTTTAGGGTTTAGAGCCTGTTTATGGGACCAGTGCTCACAGAAGAACAAACATTAAGAAATACAGCACTAAATCCACTGAGAGCACCAATGGGTATAGCGGGGAGAACCTCGGACAAATCTCAAAATGCCTTAAATAGCCGAATATTCCAACTGTGTCACTTTAGCTTTAAGACTCAGTTTACTTAATCTGTGAAATTTGATTACCGGATTATGTTTAAAGTCCTTTTCAGCTTTAACTTCATGCACTACTTACGCTTCTCTAGTTTTTGCTCTTTTATAAATTGCCCATTATTCCTTTAGTTATTATCCAGCTTTGGTTTAGTGCTTTAAGAATTTTAGTATTCAACCTTCATGGTTTTATTAGACCAGGAAAAAATAAATCATTTATCTGCAATTACTTTCTCAGTGGTATTACCATTTTGGGGTCTCCAGTCTCAGGGCTGAGATTTGGAAGCAGATTAATGGAGTATGATTTAGAACCCCTGAGAGAAACAGAACTTAGTGACCTCAGAACAGACGGAGTATTCCAAGCCCCAATTATGAATTTCTTTTTATTTTTCAGTGATGGAGTGGGAAGGGGGGCAAAGCAAAAGGAAATGATAGTTTCCCCTCATGGCTCCTTCCTGAGAATGAGAAGAGTAACTTGTAAATTCTATTGTTTTCAGAGGGTAATATTTTCAATGAGATGAATACAGGCCATTCTAAAACTAAGAAAATCTTTGAAAACATTAAAATTATGAAAACAAAAGTGATAAGTAATATAGTTAAAAGGATTAAATTCTGTAGCGTATCCAAACATTCTAGCAGAAGAAGCTGATGTTTAGAATGGGAAAAATTAATTTTCTACCTTCTTTATAGTGTTGAGAAAAAGCAGAAGAAAGATGTGGTCTTCTGCACTAAATGTATAGTATGTTCTTTAAAACGACAGTCACAATCAGCTGGCAGTGCCTACACATGAAAAATGAATAAGCATTGTGATGGTTATAACTGAATGTCAACTTTATTGGATTGAAAGATACAAAGTACTGATCCTGGGTGTGTTTGTGACAGTGTTACCAAAGGAGATTAACATTTGAGTCAGTGGGCCGGGAAAGGCAGACCCACCCTTAATCTGGATGAGCACCATCTAATCAGCTGCCAGGGAATATAAAGCAGGCAGAAAAACGTGAAATGGCAAGACTGGCCTAACATCCTAGCCTCCGTTTTTCTCCTGTGCTGGATGTTTCCTGCGCTCGAACATCGGACTCCAAGTTCTTCAGTTTTGGAACTCAGACTGGCTCTCCTTAGCCTGCAGGTCCCGCGGCCTATTGTGGGACCTTGTGATAGCAGGAGTTAATGTTTAATAACTCCCCTTTATATACGTATTTATTCTATTATTCTGTCCCTGTAGTGAAACCTAGAGGAACAGAATATTAAGGATGGAGTTCTTTCATTGGTTTTGGTGTTTCTGGAGTTGGCTGCTTAATATGATTAGACCCCAAAATGCTAAGGACTCTACTTCTAACAGTGTGGAGAACACTCATAGTCCTTGGTGTAAACTGTTTAGAGAGTTAAATAAAATGAATGCATTTGACATTCCTGAATCTTGGCCTGTGAAAGGCAATGAGTTTAGTGACTCTGTACATAATACCCCTGACCATATGTGGAGAACCAAGGAACATAATGAAGCTGGTTGGTTGCTCGTAAGTTCAGTGGACAATGTGATGAAAGAAAATGAACTCAGGGATTCTGTCTCCTGGCTTCAGAAGCAGATACTGAGCCTCAAATCTGCTAAGACTGCCCTGAGTGAGAGTCTTATCTCCAGTTGGGAAAGAGCTGAATTGTGTATAAACAGATACAAGCTCTTATCATGTGAGTGTCTGACCTGCAATGAAAGGTGCATGCAGAGTCTCGCCAGGTGTCTACTGTTAAAGTAAGGGCATTGATTGGAAAAGAATGGGACCCTGCGACTTGGAATGGGGCTGTGTGGGAGGACCCTGATGAAGCTGGGAGCACTGGGTTTGTAAACGCTCATGAACCTTTTTTGTCAGAAGGTTCAGCCTTTCCACCTTCCTCTGAGGAGATAAACCTTGTGCTGCCTGAGGCAACAGTGATGGCCTTCCCTGGGGCAGTTGCCAGGTAAGATAATGCTGATTCTCCTCAGGAGCCACCCCCAACACCCCTATTTGCTTCTAGACCCATGACTAAAGTCCCAGCGGGCCCCTAGAGGTAAGGTTGAGAGTGGGGCCCATGAGGAGGTGTGCGACACTTGAAAAGAACTGCTTGAGTTTTCTAATTTACATAAGTAGAAAACTTCTAGGATGAATGGCTAAAAGACTAATTTGAATTATAAAAACAGAGAATCACAGCTCCTCAATCAATTTCCAGACTTGAGCCAGTTTGCAAACCCAGAACCCCTAGCATGAAGGAGAGGCTGGGTCCCCTAAAGGAAAGACCCCACTACATTACTGACAACGTATGCTGTTAATCTTTCTTCCATTCTTCCCCAAGGAGACCTCCGGCCTTTCACCAGGGTAACTGTGCACTGGGGGAAGGGAAATGATCAGACATTTGGGGACGACTGGATACTGTCTCTGAGCTGATGCTGATTCCAGGGGACCCAAAATGTCACTGTAGTCCTCCAGTTAAAGTAGTGGCTTATGAGGGTGATGTAATTAATGGAGTTTAAACTCAGGTCTGACTTACAGTGGGTCCAATGGTCCCCCAGACTCATCCTGTGGTCATTTCCGCAATGCCAGAATGAATAATTGGCATAGACATACTTAGCAGCTGGCAGAATCCCCACATTGGCTCCCTGACTGGCAGGGTGAGTGCCATTATGGTGGGAAAGGCCAAAAGGAAGCCATTAGACCTGCCTCTACCTAGAAAAATAGTAAATCAAAACCGATATCACATCTCTGGAGGGACTGCAGAGATTAATGCCACCATCGAGAACTTGAAAGACTTAGGGGTGGTGATTCCCACCACATCCCCATTCAACTCTCCCATTTGGCCTATGCAGAAGATAGATGGAGTTTCAAGAATGAGAGTAGATTATCACAAGCTTAACCAAGAGGTAACTCCAGCTGCAACTGCTGTACCAGATGTGGTTTCACTGCTTGAGCAAATTAACACATTTCCTGGTACCTGGCATTTAGCCACTGACTTGGCAAATGACTTTTTCTCCACTCCTGACCATAAGGCCCACCAGAAGCAATTTGCTTTCAATATACCTTTACTGTCCTGCCTCAGGAGTATATCAACTCTCTGGCTTTGTGTCATGATCTTATTCAGAGAGACTTTGATTGCTTTTCACTTCTACAAGATACCACACTGGTCTCCCACATTGATGACATTATGCTGACTGGATCCAGTGAGGAAGAAATAGCAAACACACTGGACTTATTGGTAAGATATTTGCATGGCAGAGGATGGGAAATAAATCTGACTAAAATTCAGAGACCTTCTACCTCAGTAAAATTTCTAGGGGTCCAGTGGTGTGGGGCCTGTTGAGATATTTCTTCTAAGGAGAAAGGTAAGTTGCTGCATTTGGCCCCTCCTACAAGCAAGAAAGAGGCATAATGCTTAGTTGGCTTATTTGGATTTTGGAGGCATCACATTCCTCATTTGGGTGCATTACTCTGGCCCATTTATCGAGTGACTCGAAAGACTGCCAGTTTTGAGCGGGGTCCAGAACAGGAGAAGGCTCTGCAACAGGTCCGTGCTGCTATGTAAGCTTCTCTGCCATTTTGACCATATGACCCAACAGATCCGATGGTGCTTCGAGTGTCAGTGGCAGATAGGGATGCTGTTTGGAGTCTTTGGCAGGCCCCCACAGGTGAATCAAAGCAGAGGCCACTAGGATTTTGGAGCAAGGCCCTGCCATCTTCTGCAGATAACTACTTTCCTTTTGAAAGCCAGCTCTTGGCTTGTTACTGGGCTTTGGTGGAAACTGAACATCTGACCATGGGTCAAGTCACCATGTGACCTGAACTGCCTATCATGAACTGGGTGCTTTCTGACCCGTCTAGCCATGAAGTGGGCTGTGCACAGCAGCATTCCATCATCAAATGGAAGTGGTTATACGTGCTCGGGCTCAAGCAGGTCCTGAAAGCACAAGTAATTTACATGAGGAAGTGGCTCAAATGCCCATGGTGTCCACTCCTGCCATCTTGCCTTCTCTCCTTCAGCCTGCACTGATGGCCTGGCTCACAGATGGTTCTGCACGAGATGCAGGCACCGCCTGAAAGTGGACAGCTGCAGCACTACAGCCCTTTTCTAGGACATCCCTGAAGGACAATGGTGAAGGGAAATCTTCCCAGTGGGCAGAACCTCAAGGAGTGCACCTGGTTGTACACTTTGCGTAGAAGAAGAAATGGCCAGATGTGCAATTATATACTGATTCATGGGCCATAGCCAATGGTTTGGCTGGTCAGGGACTTGGAAGAAGCATGATTGGAAAATTGGTGACAAAGAAATCTGAGGAAGAAGTATGTGGATGGACCTGAGTAGTCAAAAGCTGTTAAGATATTTGTATTCCATGAGAGCTCTCACCAATGGGTGACCTCAGCAGAGCAGGATTTTAATAATCAAGTAGATAGGGTGACCTGTTCTGTGGACACCACAAAGCCTCTTTCCCCAACCACTCCTGTCATTTGCCAATGGGCCCATGAACAAAGTGGGCATGGTGGCAGGGATGGAGCTTATGCATGGGCATAAGGTCATTTGCCAAGTCAGTGGCTGGATACTGTAAGCAACATGGACTTCCACTCACCAAGGCTGACCTGGCTACAGCCACTTCTGAGTACCCAATTTGCTAGCAGCAGAGACCAACACTGAGCCCTAGATATGGCACCATTCCTCAGGGTGATCAGCAGAGCTACCTGATGGCAGGTTGATTATATTAGACCTCTTCCATCATGGAAAGGGCAAAGGTTTGTTCTCACTGGAATAGACACTTACTCCGGATATGGGTTTGCTTATCCTGCATGCAGCACTTCTGTCAAGACTACCCACCTGTGGACTCACGGAATGCATTATCCACCGTCATGGTATTCCACACATTGCCTCTGACCAATGTGTTCACTTTATGGCTAAAGAAGAGTGGCAGTGGTTCATGCTCATGGAATTCACTGGTCTTACCATGTTCCCCATCATCCTGAAGCAGCTGGATTGACAGAACAGTGAAATGGCCTTTTGAAGTCACAATTACAAGGCCAACTAGGTGACAATACTTTGCAGGGCTGGGGCAAAGTTCTCCAGAAGGCCACGTACGCTCTGAATCAGCACCCAATATGTGGTACTGTTTTTGCTATGACCAGGATTCACGGGTCAAGATTCAAGGGGTGGAAGTGGAAGTGGCACCACTCGCCATCACCCCTAGTGACCCACTAGCAACATTTTTGCTTCCTGTTCCTGTGACATCACGTTCTGCTTGCCTAGAGGTCTTAGTTCCAGAGGGAGGCACACTGTGTATCAGGAGACACAACAATGATTCCATTAAACTGGAAGTTAAGACTGCTACCTGGACACTTTGTGCTCCAGCTACCTTTAAGTCAACAGGTTAAGTAGGGAGTTACAGTGTTGGCTGGGGTAACTGACCCAGACTACCAAGATGAAATCAGTCTACTGCTTCATAACAGAGGTAAGGAAGAGTATGCATGGAATGCAGGAGATCCATTAGGGCATCTCTTAGTATTACCATTCCCTGTGATTACGGTCAATGGGAGACTACAACAGCCCAATCCAGGAAGGACTACAAATGGTCCAGACCCTTCAGGAATGAAGGTTTCAGTCACACCACCAGGAAAAAGCCACAACCTGCTGAGGTGCTTGCTGTAGACAAAGGGAATAGAGAATGGGTAGTAGAAGAAGGTAGTTATCAATACCAGCTATGACTACATGACCAGCTGCAGAAACAAGGACCGTAACCATCATGAGTATTTCCTCACCAACCCCACAGCTAACATCATATTGAATGGGGAAAAGCTGAAAGCTTTCTTCCAAGAACTGGAACAAGGTACGGATACCTACTTTCATCACAGCTATTCAAAAGAGTACTGGAAGTCGAGGCCAGAACAATCAGCAAGAGAAGAAATAAAAGGAATACAAACTGGAAAAGAGGAAGTCAAGTTGTTCCTCTTTGCGGATGACATGATCTTATTCTACAAAAACCTTAAGATTTTGATAAATGAATTCAGTAAAATTGCAGGACACAAAATCAACGTACAAAAATCAGTAGCACTTCTCTACACCAATAATATCTAGATGAGAAAGAAATAAAAAAGCCAATCCCATTTACAACAGTCGTAAAAAATATAAAATACCAGGGCTGGGTGTGATGGCTCACACCAGTAATCCTAGCATTTTGGGAGGCTGAGGTGGGCGTTCAAGACCTGCCTAAGCAACAAGGCGAAATCCCCCCTCTACAAAAAATACAAAAGAGTTAGCTAGGTGTGGTAGCGCATGCCTGTGGTCCCAGTTACTCAGGAGGCTGAGGTGGGAGGATCATGTATGCCCAGGAAGTCAAGGGTGCAGTGAGCCATGATCACATTACACTCCAGTAGTCTGAGCAACAGAGCGAGACCCTGTCTCTAAATAAATAAATAAAATAAAATACACACACACACACACACACACACACTACAATACCTAGGTATAAATTTAACCAAGGAGGTGAAAGAAAACAAGAAAAACAAAACACTGGTTATAAGAAATTGAAGACTGGGCATGGCAGCTCACAACTGTAATCCCAGCACTTTGGGAGGCTGAGGCAGGTGGATCACCTGAGGCCAGGAGTTCAAGACCAGTCTGGCCAACACGGTGAAACCCATCTCCACAAAAATTAGCTGGGTATGATAGCGGGTGCCTGTAATCCCAGCTACTCAGGAGGCTGAGGCAGGAGAATTGCTTGAACCCAGGAGGTGGAGGCTGTAGTGAGCTGAGATTGCGCCACTGTACTCCAGCCTGGGTGACAGAGCAAGACTCCATCTCAAAAACAAAAAAACAAAAAACAAAAAAAAGAAAGAAAAAAAGAAATCGAAGGTGACACACAAAATATGGAAAACATCCCATGCTCCATTGGATTGGAATTGTATGATTAAAATGACCACATTGCCCAAAACAATCTATAGATTCAATGCAATCCCTATCAAAATACCAACGCTGAAAATGGCAAATAGGAGGCAGGACTAACATGCAACTCCCACTTGGGTGGATGGAGCAGCGTGGAGACTCACATCATGAACTTTTGCTCCAAGAACTACCGCAGAAACATACCAGCAAAGCCGAGAATCCACAGACCCTTTGAAGGAGGTGGATTGCCACTGCAGGCTTCATTGGGACAGCTGAGGAACTGTAGGTTGGCTTGCTTTCTCAGCTGGGAGGTTTGTAGCCTGGGGCAAGTTCTCAGGCCAGCTCACCGGCTGCCTGGAAATAAACTTGGTGCTGTTGGGGTGCACGGTGGGAGTGAGACCAGCCTTTTGGGCTGCAGGCTGTGTGGGTGCTGGGTAAGGCCTGTGGCTGCCAGCTTTCCACTACTTTCGTGGTGATGTGTGTGACGCAGCAGAGGCAGCCATAATCCCTCTGGGAACATAACTCCATTGGCCTGCGAACCACACCCTCAACCCCCACAACAGCTTCATCAAGTCCCACCCAAGGAGAGTCTGAGCTCAGATATGCCTAACTCTGCACCTACCTGATAGTCTTTGTCTACCTTCCCTGGTAGCGGAAGACAAAGGACATCACTCGGGAGCTCTATGGCTCCACCTACTGCCTGACCCTAGGGCAAGTTTGCATTCTCATACTACTGCAGCTGATGAGCTCCTGAAAATGCCACCTCCTGGCTGGAGGCCAACCAACACAAAACCAGCACACTTAACAAAAATACAATCAAGGACCCTCACAGAGTCCACTTCACTTCCCTGCTACCTCCACTGGAGCAGGTGCTGGTATCCACAGCTGAGAGACCTGAAGATGGATCATATCGCAGGACTCTGTAAACACTCCCCAGGACCAGCCCAGTGCCTGGTAGCTCTGCTAGGTGGCTAGATCAAGAAGAGAAATAACAATCACTGCAGTTTGGCTCTCAGTAAGCCCCATCCCTAGGGGAAGGGGGAGAACACCACATCAAGGGAGTACACCATGGGACCAAAGAATCTAAACAGCTGCCCTTGAGTCCCAGATCTTTCCTCTGACATTGTCTACCCAAATGAGAAGGAACCAGGAAAACAATTGCGGTAATATGGCAAAAAAAGTTCTTTAATACCCCCAAAAGATCATGCTAGCTCACCACAATGGATCCAATTCAAGAAGAAATCTTTGAATTGCTAGAAAAAGAATTCAGAAGGTCAATTATTAAGCTAATCAGTGAGGCACCAGAGAAAGGTGAAGTCCAACTTAAATAAATCCACAAAATGATACAGGATACGAACAAAAAAATCTCCAGTGAAACAGCGTAAATAAAAAATGATCACAACTTCTGGAAATGAAGGCCACACTTAGAGAAATGGAAAGTCTCAACAACAGAATTGGACAAGTAGAGGAAAGAACTTCAGAGCTCAAAGACAAGGGCTTTTAAATTAACCCAGTCTGACAAAGACAAAGAAAAAAAGAATTAAAAACAAATGAACAAAACCTCCAAGAAATTTGGGATTATGTTAAATGACCAAACCTGTGATGCTTTTGCCTCACAGCTCTTAAGATTTTTCCTTCATCTTGACTTTAGATAACATGATGACTATGTGCCGAGGTGTTCATCTTTTTTGATGAATTTCCTGGGTGTTCTTTGAGTTTCTTATATTTGGATGTCTAGATCTCTAGCAAGGCCAGGGAAATTCTCCTCAATTATTCCCTCACATATGTTTTCCAAACTTTAGATTTCTCTTCTTCCTTAGGAATACCAATGACAGCACTAGATAGGTCATTAAGACAGAAAGTCAACAAAGAAACAATGGACTTGAATTAAACTCTAGAACAAATGGACTTAACAGATATTTACAGAACATTCTACCCACCAAATGCTGGCTATACATTCTATTCATCAGCACATGGAACATTATACAAGATAGATCATATGATAGGCCACAAAACAAGTCTGAACAAATTTAAGAAATTTGAAATTATAGCAAGTATATCTCAGAGCACAGTGGAATCAAATTGGAAATCAACTCCAAAAGGAAACCTCAAAACCATGCAAATACATGAAAATTAAATAACCTGCTCCTGAATGATCATTGGGTCAACAATGAAATCAAGATGGAAATTTAAAAAGTTCTTTGAACTGAAGGATAACAGTGACACAACCTATCAAAACCTCTGTGATACAGCACAAGTGGTGCTAAGAGGAAAGTTCATAGCATTAAATGTCTACATCAAAAAGTCTGAAAGAGCACAAATAGACAATCTAAGGTTACACCTCAAGGAACCAGAGGAAAAAGAACATACCAAACCCAAACCCAGCAGAAGAAAAGAAATAACCAAGATCAGAGCAGAACTAAATGAAAATTGAAACAAAAAAAAATACAAAAGATAAATGAAACAAAAAGCTAGTTCTTTTAAAAGATAAATAAAATTGATAGTCCATTAGTGAGATTAACCAAGAAAAGAAGAAAGAAGATCCAAATAAGCTCAATTATAAACAAAACAGGAGATACTATAATATAACCAATACCAAAGTACGAAAGATCATTCGAGGTTATTGTGAATACCTCTACGTACATAAACTAGAAAACCTAGAGGAGATAGGTAAATTCCTGGAAATATATAACCCTCCTAGATTAAACCAGGAAGAAACAGAATCTCTGAACAGATCAGAAGTGAGATCAGAAGTGAGATTGAAACGGTAATTAAAAAGTTACCGTCAAAAAAGGTCCAGGACCAGAGAGATTGACAGCTGAATTCTATCAGACATTCAAAGAAGAATTGGTACCAATCCTATTGACACTATTCCAAAAGGTAGAGAAAGAGGGAATCCTTTCTAAGTCATTCTGTGAAGCCAGTATCACCCTAATACCAAAACCAGAAAAGGATGTAATAATAAAAACTACAGACCAATATCCCTGATCAACATATATACAAAAATCCTCAACAAAACTCGCTAAATCCAGCAGCATATCAAAAAGATAATCCACCAGGATCAAGTGGGTTTCATACCAGGGATGCAGAGATGGTTTAACATCTGCAAGTCAATAAATGTGATATGCCACATAAACAGAATTAAAAACAAAAACCACATGATCATCTCAATAGATGCTGAAAAAGCATTTGACAAAACCCAGCATCGCTTTATGATTAAAACCCTCAGCAAAATTGACATAGAAAGGGCACACCTTAATTAAAGCCATCTATGACAAACCCACAGTCAACATCGTACTGAGCGGGAAAAAGCTGAAAGCATTCCCCCGAGAACTGGAACAAGACAAGGATGCCCACTTTCACCACTTTTATTCAACATAATATGGAAGTTCTAGCCAGAGCAATAAGACAAAAGAAAGAAATAAAGGGAATCCAAATTGGTAAAGAGGAAGTCAAACTGTCACTGTTTGCTGACATGATCACATACCTAAAAAACCCTAAAAACTTCTCCAAAAAGCTCCTAGAATTGGTAAATGAATTTAGCAAAGTTTCGGGATACAATATTAATGTACACAAATCAGTAGCTCTGCTATACACCAACAGTAACCAAGCTGAGAATCAAATCAAGAACTTAAACCCTTTTACAATAGCGGCAAAAAAATTAAAATACTTGGGAATATACCTAACCAAAAAGATGAAAGAGCTCTACAAGGAAAACTACAAAACACTGCTGAAAGAAATCACAGATGACACAAACAAATGGAAACACATCCCACACTCATGGATAGGTAGAATCAATGTTGCAAAAATGACATACTGCTAAAAGCAATTTATAAATTCAATACAATTCCCATCAAAATGTCACCATCATTCTTCAAAATTAGAAAAAACAATCCTAAATTTTGTATGGAACCACAAAAGAGCCTACAAAGCCAAAGCAAGACTAAGCAGAAAGAACAAATTTGAAGGTATCACATAACCTGACTTCAAATTATAATATTATATAAGGCTATAGTCATAAAAAAAAAAAAAAAACAGCATGGTACTGGTATAAAAACAGACATACGGACAAATGGAAGAGAATGAAGAACAACCCAGTAATAAAACTAAATACTTATGGCCCACTGATCTTCAGCAAAGCAAACAAAAACATAAAGTGGGAAAAGGACACCCTATTCAACAAATGATGCTGCAGTAGTTGTCAAGCCACATGTTGAAGAATAAAACTGAATTCTCATCTTTCACCTTATACAAAAAGCAATTCAAGATGGATCAAAGACTTAAATCTAAGACCTGAAATCATAAAAATTCTAGAAGATAATATCGGAAAAACCCTTCTGGACACTGGCTTAGGCAAAGGCTTCATGACCAAGAACCCAAAAGCAAATGCAACAAAGACAAAGATGAACAGATGTTACTTAATTAAAGTAAAAAGCTTCTGCACAGCAAAAAATATAATCAGGACAGTAGACAGACAACCCACACAGAATGGGAGAAAATCTTCACAAAGTATGTATCTGACGAAGGACTAATACCCAGAATGTACAGTGAACTCAAAACAAATCAGCAAGAGGAAAATAACTCCATCAAAAAGTGGGCTAAGGACATAAACAGACAATCCTCAAAAGAAGATATACAAATGGCCAACAAATGTGTGTATATATATATATATATATACACATATATACACACACACACACACACACACATACACAGACACACACACATATATATCATCTGTATATGTGTATATATATATATATATATACACATACACATGATATATATACATATATATACACACACACATACACACACCATGGAATACTACTTAGCCATAAAAAGGAGTGAAATAATGGTATTCACGACAACCTGGATGGGATTGGAGATGATTATACTAAATGAAGTAATTCAGGAATGAAAAACCAAACATCATCTGTCCTCACTCATAAGTGAGACCTAAGCTATGAGGATGCAAAGACATAAGAATGATACAATGTACTTCAGGACCTGTGGGGAAGGGAAGGGTGGTAGGGGAGTGAGGGATAAAAGACTACATACTGTGTATAGTATACACTGCTTGGCTGATAGATGCACTAAAATCTGAGAAATCACCACTGAAGAATTTATTCATGTATTAGAAAGTAAAATAAAATATCCCCCCCCAAACAAAATGTAAATGTCATTCTTCACAGTTAGAAAAACCAATCCTAAAATTCATACAGAACCAAAAAAGAGTCCAAATAGCTAAAATAATCCTGAGCAAAAAGGATAAAGCTAGGGGCATCACATTATCTAAATTCAAAAATTTATCATAAGGCTATAGTAACCAAAACAACATGGTGTTGGCATAAAAATAAACACATAAACCGATGGAACAGAATAGGGAACCCAGAAATAAAAGCCACGTATTTATAACCAATTCCTCTTTGATAAAGCTGATAAGAACCTACAATGGAGAAAGGTCATGCTGTTTCTTCAATAAATGGTGCTTGGGAATCTAAAAACTCACCCTAAATAAGAATGAAGCTGAACCCTTATCTCTTGCCATATACAAAAAAATCAAATAAAAATGGATTAAAAACAAACATAAAACTCAAACTTATAAAAAATACTCAAAAAAAAAAAAACTAGGGAAAACTATCCTGGGCATTGGTTTAGGCAAAAAAATTATGACAAAGACCTTGAAAATACAGGCAACAAAAACAAAAATTCACAAATGGGATTATATTAAACTAAAAAGCACAGCAAAAGAAACAATCAACAGAGTGAAGGGAATCTGTTGAATAGAAGAAAATGCAAACTGTTCATCCTAAAAAGGACTAATAGCCACAATATACAAGGAACTGAAACAACAGGCAACAAATAATTCTCTTAAAAAGTGAGCATAGGACATAAGTAAGCATTTGCCAAAAGAAGACATACAAATAGTCAACAAGTATATGAAAAAAATGCTCAACATCACTAGTAATCAGAGAAAGGCAAGTCGAAACCACAATGAGATGTCATCTTACCCCGGTCAGAATGGCTATTATTTAAAAGGCAACAAGTAACTGATGTAGGTGAGGATATGGGGAAAAAGGACCTGCTGCAAACTGTTGGTGGGAATGTAAACTAGTACAGCCACTATGGAAAAGAGGATAGAGAGTTCTCAAAGACTCTAGAATTACCATTCAATCCAGCAACCCCACTACCCAAAGGAAAAGAAATCAACATAACAAAGGGATACCTGCACTCAAGTTTATTGCAGCACCATTGACAAACGCAAAGATATGGAATTAACTTAAGTGTCCATCAGGTGTTTATCAACCGACCAACAGATTAAAAAAGCAGATGTATATACACAAAATGGTATACTATTCAGCCATAAAGAATAATGATATCATGTCATTTGCAGCATCAAAGATGGAACTGGAGGTCATTATCAAGTGAAATATGCCAGGAACAAAATAACAAATATTGCACATTCTCACTTATATGTGGGAGCTAATAAAATCTGATCACACAGAGGTAGAGAGTAGAAACACCAACAGGGAAGGGTGATACAGAAGAAAGAGAAAGGAAAGAGGAAGGAAAGAGGACTGGGTTAAACAGTTCAAACACACAGTAAGATAGAAGGAACAAATTCAATGTTTGATAGTAGAGTAGGGTGACTACATTCCACAAAAATGTATTGTACTAAGTTGATGAATACTCTAAGTACCCTGGCTTGATCACTATGCATCATATACATGTAACAATTTCTTATGTACCCCATAGATTTGTACAAGTAATAAAAACAAGGCTGCGACAGGAGGATCGCTTGAGCCCAGGAATCTGAGATTATAGTGTGCTATGATCACATCACTGCACTTCAGCCTGGGTGAAAGGCTAAATAAGTAAATAAATGAATACATAAAATTAAAAAAATTTAAAAACTACACGAAAATGAACAACCAATTTAATAATGGGCAAAAGATCTGAAGATACCTCATCACAGAAGACATACAGATGTCAAATAAGTACATGAAAATATGTTCAAGATCATATGTCAGGGAACTGGAAATTAGGCCAACAATAAAATAATAGTACATCTATTAGAATAGCCCAAATTCAAAACACTGACAACATCAAATGTGGGTGAAGATGTGGAGAAACAACGGCTCTCATTAATTGCTGATGGTAATGAAAAATGGTATAGCCATTAGGAAGACGGTTTGTCAGTTTCTTACAAAATGAAACATTCTTTTACTGTAAGATCTTGCAATCATTCTTAGTATTTACCCAAATGAGATGAAAACCAGTGCTTAGACAAAAACACACACATGGATGTTTACCGTAGCTTTATTCATATAATTGCCAAAATGGAAAGAGACTAAGGTGTCCTTCAGCAGGTGAATGGATAAACTGTTGCACATCCAGACAATGGATTATTCAGTACTAAAAAGAAATGAGCTCTCAAGCCATGAAAAGACATGGAGGAGCCTTAAATGAATATTACTAAGTGAAAGAAGCCAGTCCAGAAAGGCTATATGCTGTATCATGCTAACTATATGACATTCTGGAAAAGGCAGTAAAAGGAACAGTGGGGACAGTAAAAGCAACAGTGGTTTCCAGGGCCTTAGGGGGAAGAGATGAATGACTAGGTGGGGCACAGGGGATTTGTAGGGCAATGAAAATACTGTATATGATGCCATAATGGTGGATACATATCACTACACATTTATCCAAACCCATAGAATTTACAATACCAAGAGTGAAGCCTCATGTAAAGTCTAGGGTTTGGGTGATATTGATGTGTCAGTGTAGATCATGGATTGTTACAAATGTACCACTCTGGTGGGCAATGTCGATAATGGGGAGGCCATATGTGTGTGATGGCAGGGCATATATGTGGACTCTGCCTTCTGCTGGATTTTGCTGGGAACTTAAAACTGATCTAAAAATAAAGTCTATATAAAATACATTAATTTTTTTTTCAGAACAGCAAAAATATATGCAAGCTAATTCTGATTATTAAAAATGGAAGTCCAATGTTTTTATTTTTTTATTCAATGCCTTAACTCCCCAGACAAGTTTCTCGGTAGAAGACTACTCCAAACTATACAAGAAAGGATGTGATTTGGGTTTTGTAAACTGGACATTTATCAACCATTTAAAGTGGAAGGTCTTAAAGGTTCTCTTTACTCCCTTATTACCGAATGTTACTTTTGGGATGTGGAAGATCTTTACGATACACTTTAAAATTGTATCCTAATCTTTTAATCTAATACTTCTCTGCCTAGTCTAAGCTACTAACAAGTCTTAGGTCTTATCTTCACACCTCCAAAATCCAGTTCAAACTGTGATGGTAGAACGTATATAACAAATAAGTGTTAGGTGTTTTATTCGATGAGAATACAAAATCAAAGGAAATGTATAACTAAATTCATGAGACATCATGAAATAATTCTACCAAAATGCTTTAAAATCAAGGCATTCAAAAACTGCATTTCACTGCTTTTAAACCAAGGCATTTAACATTCTCAAAGTGAATTTATGAGCTTCTTAAGTTCAATTTCCAAGTTTATATGTGATAAAGCAAGGTTGTTGATCTATTTAAAATAGGAATGTTCCAAGTTGGGAAGTTTATAAACTAGGTAACTGGCAAGAACACTTCAGAAGGAAAATACTGATTGATCTCAATAAAAAAAAGGCTCCTGGTCAGTAGATTTCTCATTTTCCCATGAGTATAAATATATTTAACTGAAAAAATTCAGTTAGAATAACATATTACTATTCCTGTCAATATAAGCTGACAATATACCAAAGCCAAGTCAGAAATTGTTATAATTAGAACAATGCAAGACAGTAATCACATGATATAATTATGGTAGTTAACTGTGATCTAATTCCCCCCCATTTCTATGCTCTTTAAAAAATTAGATTCAAACTAGAATCACATTTTAATATAATTTTTAAATATTTTCTATATTTAACGTCTTCTAACGTAGTTTATATAGTATAAACCTGAAATATTATGTATCAAAATTTGAATGATAAAAAAATAACCTAGGCCAAACTTTTTCAAAGCACCAAATTTGCTCATATGGAATTTCACATTTCACCAGAAGAGGCTGAACACTATTAGTATAAAACACCAACAAAAGTGGATGTCAGCAACTTCATGTTAAACATCTGTGCTACATTTCCATAGCAGAATGCCTAACATATACATTGTAAACCATCATAAATCACAACTGTAAAAAATAAAAATAAAAACTTACAGCTCCTTTGCAGTAGAGTCGTAACTTCCCAGATGGAGTGCGAACAATCACTGACATTCTTTTTCTAGCACTG
Source organism: Cacajao melanocephalus (assembly GCA_963573385.1). Lineage (NCBI taxonomy): Eukaryota > Metazoa > Chordata > Mammalia > Primates > Pitheciidae > Cacajao > Cacajao melanocephalus. The sequence goes on from CAUYLG010008999.1 coordinate 109,296, forward strand.
AAAGAAAGAGGTTTTCTATAATGTGTCATCATACCAAAGATATGCATCTATATGCTTGTAATGCCTCACATATTTTAATATTCACAGTGAAAAAGTAAATCTAACCAAATCATGAGCCCTAACCTTCCACATACACAAACTATCCCGTGTGTACAGCTGGGCACCTGCAAAAGTTACATTTTGCTTTTTAAGGCACCAGGGTACCATCTACTGTTCCAGTGGAATAGTTGACAAAATAGTTCCTCAGAAACCTGCAAGAGCTCATACCCATCAAGGCAGAGTCCTGGTTCAATATTTTCAGATTTGAAAAAATATTTAAGTTGGTTTCTTAAAGGATAAATTATGTTATAGTTTTTATTAAAAACAGAAATATCAATAAAAATCAATTTTTATTAAAAAAAGAAATGATAATCACCGATACCCCATCACACATAAAGGTCAATGCTAGTACTTCAAAAAACAACTCAAGCATTCACAACTATTGTTTTTCAATGACTAGCAAACCATTGGCTTCATGCTAAAAACCTAATTTATGCAGCAAACTTAAGCTAATGAGCACAAACATTTTAATACTGTGTTGGTGACATAGTTTAATAAGAACTGTGTCAAATGTACATCTTTCAATGCATTAGTGAAAAAGAGATAGCAAATAACACCAAATGGAAGAAACTGGGACAGCATTACAAAGGATAGGACTCATTTGGACCATCAGTATGTAAGCATCCTCCTCAGAACTGAGGGCAGAAAAGGACTTCTCAAATGTCTCTATCTACTAGTTGTTTTACCTGCTAAAAAAAACTGAAATGAGTTCAATATACAGCAGCTGTCAGTTATGGTATCGCAGTGTACAGTCAGGAGTTTCTTTCAGAGGAATTTAGAAATACTTAAGTTCCCTCTTTCTCCATCCATAATGCTCCTGGTATTACTACACCAATCTCTATCCTTGTACCTCAGGAACACATTTAATCATAATGTGTTTGTAATGACACCTATACATTCTACATTAGCCCTTCCTGGTTCATGCCTCTTTCACTTCGGCTTTGATAATGTGGTCCCAAATTCATCAACTTCCTCATTCTTCTCTTCCTGGTGTAACCTCCAAATACTGGGTGAATGAGAACTCTCTTTTGTGGTACATCAAAGTAAGTAGATTTTGCTGAAGAAAAGTTATTAATTGCCATTTAGATATGTTTTTTAAACCACACTTAGAAATTTTGTATGTCTTGTCATATCCAGCCACAGAGATTAGCAAATACATGATGTTATACAACACCAGGTAGGTGCTCCTTATTGCCTAGTAACCCAGCACATTCCAGCAAGCTTGCTCTCTCGCCTTGTGCAGGGCAACAGCACATCTTCTTGATTCTCCAAGTCTCCCATGCTCCCTCCTCACCCCAGAACCTTGACAAAAATTCACCTTGATAAAAACTTCAGATAAGAAATCCCTTTTTGGCAGTGGCTCACGCCTGTAATCCCAGCACTTTGGAAGGCTGAAGTGGGTGGATCACTTGAGGTCAGGAGTTCGAGACCAGCCTGCCCAACATGATAAAACCCTATCTCTACTAAAAATACAAAAATTAGCCAGTTGTGGTGATGTGCACCTGTAATCCCAGCTACTCAGGAGGCTGAGGCACGAGAATCACTTGAATCTGGGAGGTGGAGGTTGCACGAAGCCAAGACCACGCCCCTGTACTCCAGCCTGGGTGATAGAGCGAGAGTCTGTCTTGGGAGGAGGGAGGGGTAAGGTGAGTGGGGGAAGAAATCACTTTTCTTTCTGCCATTAAAACCTGCATATCTATGTGTGCACCATCCCCTCCATCGTTTTTGCTGATATGATGGAAGAAACATTTTCTTATCAGAGGCCTTCCTTCCACATGTCTATGAAACTCCTCTCATCCCACTTTCTCAGTAACCTCACTTCAAAGGTTACGCTGTTCTCCCCTGAATCTGCCTCTTCTCCTTCTATAAAGATCCTGTTCATAAGCATTTAAGCATACTCTGTCCTCTCCCCTACAAAGCTCAACCCATGAAAGCACCCCTCCATTAAGCCATATCCTTCAACTCTTTCACATTTCAACTTCTCTAAACCATCACTACATATACTGTCTTCACTCATCCCCCACTTAATTCCCAGTCTTTTCCTTTTTGTTCTCTCCTCACCATTCCAATGAATAGCTACATTCAACAAATACTTCTCAAACTTCTCACCTAAACTTGCAGCAGTCTCTGACACAGATGACCACTCTTTCCTTGAGCCCTCTTTTCCTGGCTCTGTGCTACGACCCTCTCTGTCCTCTACATCTGTAACAACAAGGTTGTCTCTTTTGCTGATTCCTCTTTTTCTAATCAACCCTTATACTCGTGGCTTAATTGTTAGTCTTCCATTTTCCCCTCACTTTATATCTTATCTTCAGGAGATCCCATGCAGTCTTATGACTTCAAACACCACTTGCCAACTACTGTCTGCCAAATTGCTATTTCAGCCATAGATTTCTCTTTTGTTTTGGGCCCTTATATTCAACTGCTTACCTGACACCTCCATTTCTATGTCTCACAGGCATCTAAAACTAAGACTTCAAACATTTCAACCTCCACATCTATTCCTCTTACTACTTCTGCCACCTGTGTAAAGGTACCTCTACCTACCCAGTTTTCATGCCAGAGACCCTAACCTCTTCCTCTTTTCGCCATCTACCTCCAATCCCTGACAAAGTCCCTCTGACATTCCTCTACAAGGTACATGGATTCTATCAACTTTCTTTTATTTTCATTACCATCATCCCAGTGTAAAACACTAATGTCTTTCACAGGGACTATTTTACCAGCATCACATTCACTTTTCTCATGTCATTCTTAAACCCGCCTTCATCACTGAATTGTGAAGGAACAGAAACTCCCAGCCCTGCTTTATTTTCTTCTTCATGGCACTCATCACCTAGCATGGTGCTTTCTAAGTGTTGTTTAAAAAACATTTCTAAATGTCAATTAATAGGCTACTTATGACAGTCTACAGATACAATACAAATAAGCTTGGGAAAAACAATCACTTTGACATGAAAAGAGACGAAGCCTGCACTTTGAAAATACTCCAACTGTTTAATTATTCAACATATTCATCTTATTTGGGATTTTCAGAGCACACAAATTAAAAAAAACTTTAAATAGTAAGTCAGACAGATCCCATTATTTTTGTTATTAACCACTGGCATGTGGTCACTCCCAATCAAGGCAGCAAACAAAGTTGGCACAGAAAAGGAAATGCCTCCCCTAAGCAATGTACAAGCTTGCCTTATGCAGAAGAAAGTTCAAGAAAAATGATGGACACTTATTTCACCAAACAACAGCATTACTTCCTCATGGCCTTAATTCTGTGAAGTGTCCTGTGAATGATGCCATCTTTAAAGACCCTGCAGCAAAGGCTTCTCTGCCTCAAGAATGCAGGTAAGCTGGGAAATTACATGGTCATGTGGGAGTAAAAGGCCAAAAACTCATAGACTTATTACTGATTGTAACTGAAGTGATCTATCATTTGCCCTTAAGAAATAAAATAAGTCAGACAATCAGTTTGCTTTCTGTTCTTTCCTACTAGATGGTAACTGGTCTTACACCTAATAGAGACATGAATACGGTTTCCCAAATCCTGAAGACAATGAAATATAATGAGCATTCAATTAGAATGCTGGCTTCCTGACACCGACTCCTCTCTACTCCACATACATCTGAAGCCTCTAAACATAACTGTGTTTCCAGATCGCCAGCCATAAGACACCTGGCCATATATGCTAGGCTTGTGAATCAGACAGTTATATTTCAAAAAGGTTTCTTCATTTTCTAAATTTAAAAATTGATACATAGTATTTATACATATTTATGGGGTATATGTGATATTTTGTTAGATGCATAGAATTTATAATGATCAAATCGGGGTACTTAGGATATGCATGATCTTGAGTATTTATTTATCTATCACTTGTATGTCCTGGAAACATTTTAAGTCTTGTCTTCCAGCTATTTTGAAATATACAACACATTGTTGTTAACTATAATTACCCTACTTTATTATGGAACATCAGAACTTAATTCTTCAACATAACTGTATGTTCGAACCCATTAACTAACCTCTCTTTATCCCTTTCCCTCCCATCCATACATCTTCCCAACCTCAGGTGTCTATCATTCTACTCTCTACCTCCATAAGATCTACTTTCCAAAAGACTTTAAAACTGCTACCAGTAGTCATGCATTGCAATACTCTGAAGAAAATGGTTTGTGATTTATCTACAGATAATGATGATCAAAAATGTACTAAAGATTTTGATTTAATATTTTGTCTAAACAAATTTAAATAAAAACAAAGCATAATTTCTAGTTATTCAAAAGGGAAAAAATAAAAATGGACATAAATTTATCTTATCCATACAAATGACTGAGCAGATGTTTTACCTGGTAAACTCCAAGACATTGAGCAACTCATATCTTTCTTCCTGCCCCAACTAAGAAGAAAAGGAATATATAATTACATACAGTTGGAAACATTTTAAGCTTCTTGGAAATAAATCCTAGTCATAAAGTCTTATTGTAAAAAATGCCAACACAAGTTTTCTCTACTGAAATGTAGAAGGGAACTTACTAACTTTTACGTTAACTGAGTTACTGGAAACAGAAAATCCAAAACAGGAGAAAACCAAAAGGAACTCAAAGTATCACTGAAGAGTCCTTAGAATATAACCTGCCCAGACAAGAGAATGGAGGGCTTCATAAGAGATGTCGTAAGGAAAGAACTGCCAATAAACAGATTATGTGGTGCAATTGTATTGAGAAAAGTATGCTAGAAAGTATGGCAACAATATAGATAATAGGAAAAAAAAAAGGAAGCAATGGAAAAAAAAAGGTAAGAGATTTATCTTTAGAAAATGATGGAAAAAAGTGGCCAGGTCCAGTGGCCATGCCTTTAATCCCAGTGCTTTGAGAGGCTGAGGTGGGAGAATCAACTGAGCCCAGGAATTCAAGACCAGTCTTGAAAATACAGCATTAAAAAATAAATTTAAAAAAATTAGGTATGGTGGCCCATGCCTGTAGTCCCAGCTATTTTAGAGGCTGAGGCAGGAGGATCACTTGAGCTCAGAGGCTCAAGGCTACAGTTAGTTATGACTGCGCCACTGCACTGCAACCTGGGTGATAAAGCAAAACCCCACCCCTAAAAAAAAAATTGGTGTCAGGAAACACAAAATTTCAAAAACAAAAAATATAATTACCGAATATAACCATGTGCAGCTATGAATACTAGCACAGGTAAAATTAAAGGCAATACTACACAGAAACTAAAAAATGATTTTTAAATAAGCTATAATTTATATATAATAAAATGCATAAACCTTTAATGTAGAGTCAAATGAAAATTGTATAGTTTCGTAACTTCCACCCCAATCAAGACGTAAAACATTCCCAACATCCTATAAACTCCCTTGTGCCCTTTTTCAATGAATCTCCTCCCTGCCCTGAGGCAACCACTGTTCTGAATTCTATCACCATAAATCACTTTTTCCTGATCTCGAGCTGCATAAAAATGAAATTAAAAAGGAGGCACTCCTTTGTGTCTGACATTTTTTTGCTCAGCATAATGTGTCTGATTCATGTTTTGATTCCTTTTTCATCCATGCTGTTGATGAATCAATAACTCATTCCTTTATATTGTTTAGATGTTCCATTGTGAGAATATATCACAATTTGTTTATCCATTCTATTGATGGACATTTGGTTTGGTTTCTAGTTTTTGGCTACTATGAATAAAGCTGCTATGGGTATTTTGTTACAAGTCTTTTTAGAGACAAGAAACTTACATTTCTGCTGAATAACTGTGAGCACAATTGCTGAGTCAAGTGTACATTTACCTCAATTAGACAACTCTAGAAGGTTTTCCAAAGGGACTGTACCGCTTTACACTGCTAGCAGTATGTGATTGTTCCACTTGCTCTACATGCTCATTAACATTTGGTGGTGTCCATTTTTAAATTTTAGTATTTAGAAAATAAAAGAAAAAGTGGCCAGGTGCAGTGGTTCATGCTTGTAATCCCAGTGCTTTGGCAGGCCGAGGTGGGAGAATCACTTGGGTGGGTATGTAGTGCTATCTCATTGTGATCTTAATTGTATCTCCTTGATGACTAACAGTGCTTTTTCACATGCTTATTGGTCATTCATATTATCTTCTTTTGTGAAATGTCTGCTCAAGTCTTTTGCCCACTTTAAAAATTGGGCCTGAGTATTTAGCTAAAAATTGGAATAAAATCATAATAATATTGGGAACATCAGGAAGGATAAACAAAAAGGATGGTGATTCAAGAGATACATCCTCATGTAACAGAATCAGAAGACACATTAAAATTGAGGAGTCAAAACATGTATTAATAGTCACCTATTTTTTGAAAATATGAGACGTATACATGCCTAAAGAAATAGCTAAAAGAACACCCAGTGGTTGCTTCTGGAGTGGGGAACCTCTATTTTATTATGAGCCTTTTGGTATTTATCTCTGAAGCTATGCAAATGTATTACTTGGATTAAAAAGAACCTTAAAACCAACTAACTTACTGAATCTATAATCACTGAGTCGGGTGTTCTTCCGGTGAAAACAAAATTCAATTGCTTGGCTGCTCTGACCAATGCTCCCTCATCTGTTTTAGAAAAAGAGGTAAAAGCAAATACATGATTGAAAAAAAATTCTCAGTATAAGTGAAGTACATTAAGGTAGTATAATTTTCTGTTTAATTTAATTTTCTGTTTAGTTAAAGGTCTTTTTATTCTGGCTCCTGTTATTAATCCAATTATTTTAAAATTACATGACAATTCCAAAGAAATAAGGAGAATAATCTGAAGTACAGAACTCAGAGACACATTTCTGAAATGTTAAATCTCATTGTTAGTCATAAATTCCTAAGAAGCTTACTTTAAATGTATCCCTTCATCCAGCGTATTTGCTAGAAAACTTTCTCAAAAGGAATCAGAGAAAATTGCCTTCTAAAGTTTTATCCTTTTCCTCCTAAAATGTTGAGTCTAGAGAAATTAATGTTGCTAATTGAAGATTCAATTTAAACAGCTTTAAATGAACTGATGATTTTACTATCCATGAATTTCATGTTCCTTTTTATTGCTGAGAGTAGGGTATGGCATAAGAAAACATCATACAGTTTCTGTCCTAACAATATGAGGCGTAACAATTCTTATGGTTTTAAGGAATTTAGTATCTCCTATAAGTCACGGATGCTGGCTTAGAATACAGTTTAAAACACTTCTAACAAAGTTTTCATCAAATTGACTATCTATCCAATTTTACATTGAAAATGGGTCCAAAATAAAGTGTAAGTACTTAATATTGATAACTGTACTAATAATATTTTATAGAACCCCTTCAAATGTGTAAAACTTTCCTAACCCAAATAAATACACAAGCTCCTTTATTATCATTAACAAAAGAGAAAAGCAAAATTGTTCTAAAGTTATATATGCTTACTATATTCAGGCAAACACATCTTTCTTTTCCTATTTGTTCCTGTGCAAAATCAGCTTGACTAAGAGTTCTTAGGTATTTATAAAGAAGGGAAAAATGATTATATGTATGTAAAAAACTACATTTTACACTTAATGAGAATTATGTTATTCAGATTTTCATGTAACTTATGTCATAGACCAAAATTACATATACAAAGTTACATATTTTAAAATATCACATATATGTTTAACCTTGAAAAGCCAAGGATTTTCTGATTGGTAAATAAAAATTTTTATATAAAAACACTGAATTTGGCTATCTTATTTTTTTAAATTAAATTGACTTTTACATTCAGAACAATTATCCACAAAAAAAATACTTTACAATTGCTTCATTTGTACCTGGAGATGCTGCTTGATAAATAATCTTATCACCTTCTCGCTCTGGCACTGCTGTGTGACAGACCGCCATCATTGTAAGAAATTCACATATTATAGGTGCAGTCGGCTGTGAAAAATAAACACATGATTTAGCCCTTCTCACGTGAACATTTTTACACTGATAGTAATTATTATTTCATGTCTATTAAGAACATAGCTGTTGGCTGGGCACGATCACTCATGCCTGTAATCCCAGCACTTTGGGAGGCTGAGGTGGGCGGATTGCCTGAGGTCAGGAGTTTGAGACCCGTCTGGCCAGCATGGTGAAACCCTATCTCTACTAAAAATACAAAAACTAGCCGGTCATGGTGCAGGCACCTGTAATCCCAGCTACTTGGGAAGCTGAGGCTGGAGAATTGCTTGAACCTGGGAGGCAAAGGTTGCAGTGAGCTGAGATAGCACCATTGCACTCTAGCCTGGGCAACAGAGCAAGACTGTGAGAAAGAAAAGAAAAGAAAAAAAGAAATGAAACAAAAAGAAAGAACATGGCTGTTATAGACTGGAGGTATGGGATTATAGCCAACTAAGAAGCCTATATTGATTATAAAGAAAATGTGTTAATTCACATTACTTTTCTACTCTTTCATTCATTTTCTAAACATTTATACAAGACAACTTGGTGTTGTCAAATACAAACAGTATAGTGAGAAGGCAGATGTAGCTCAATCTTGTCCTTGGAGGACAAAAGAAAAATTCAAAAATGTTCATTTACCTAGCTGTAATTCCTGATCAGATTTAAAATTTTAGGCACGTGATTTTACTGCACTGGGGTGATAATGACTGAGAACTTTTCTATAATGCTTTTTCCTTCCACTCCAAAAATGGTAACTTTAGTCATATTTTAATAAATAAAAAAAATTATGAGCAACTCCTAAGTCCAGTGGACTCTTACAGCCTGAGAAGACAGAGGGTGTATCCTTTTTGCAAGGAGCTTAGGGTTTATAGGAGAAAAGAAGCCAAGTATTTTAAATATCCTCCTGTCTGGCTCTCAATAAAGAGAAATGTCATTCAATTTAATAAAGGAAAAGCATTTCTCAATGCTCTCGGGCAAAAAAAATAATAAAGTGAAGTGACTAGGAAGACAGATGAGAACATTATTTGAAAAAACTGTGTTCAGGCTAGAACAGTGGACCAAGCACAGACGTGGTCCCTGCCATGTGAAGCTTAGCGTTGTGGGGAAGACAGAACACAAATAAATATACACTCATTAATTATTTACAGCATGACAAGCACTGTAAAGAAGGGAATATGCAAATATCATGCAATGTGACTTGAGTGAGTCTGTGGCTGTTCTCAAGATAATGCAATATTTGAGCTGACGAGGTTTTAGCCTCCTGAAGAATTGGGCAATGTGCTTTCCATCAAGCAGGAACAGGACATAGCTGAAAAGGCCATAATGAAGGAAAGAATGATGTGTTTTAGAAAATAAAGGAAGGCCAGTGGGATAAGGAGAAAGAAAAGGAGCTCAAAATGAGGGTGATAGCTTAGGCAGGGGCCATATCATGTTACTTTGTGAGTAAAGAGAGACGGCAGAGTATAGGCTTCAACAGGACAGTGAGGGACTTGATTTTCCTTTGCATTTTTCAGCTGTCATGTGCAACAATAACTGGATAGGAGTAAAAGTGGAACCCAGGAGATTGGCCAGGAGGCTACAACAGTAATGCACAGAGTGGGTGCCGGCAGTCTGGACTGGGGTGGTGAAAATGAGGATTAACTGCAGCCGACACCCAAGACAGATGCTAGCAATCAGTATTGACAAGAGCTTGGTGACTCAGAGGTCTGGACATGGAGAGAAAAGGAGGCATCAAAGGCACCCCTCTAGTTCCTAGGAAGAATCATAAGCTAGGTGATGATACAATTTATCAAAAGCTGAGAATCCAAGAGGGAAAGGGTGGTCTAGGTCTAGGTTTTGTATATTCTGAAGTTAATATTTTGTTGAAGGCTAGCACAGAAAACAGAGATACAAAAACACCCATATCAATATACTGATAGGGCCCCACTCGGGAAAAAGTGACAAGTCCACCTGTGCTAGAGAAGATGCATGTTTTGGGGTGACAATTATTAGTTCAAGTTTTGACATACTGGGTATGAAGTGGTTATGAGAAAAAGTTCCAGGTTTAACTCCAGAAGACTCTATAATTTAATCTTACGAAATCTCAGTGTGCGTCGGTGTGATGGTTAATACTGAGTGTCAACTTGACTGAAGGATGCAAAGTATTGATCTTGGGTGTGTCTGTGAGGGTACTGCCAAAGGAGATTAACATTTGAGCTAGTGGGCTGGGGAAGGCAGAACATTTAATCAGCTTCCAGCATGGTCAGAATATAAAGCAGGCAGAAAACTGTGAAAAGGCTAGACTGGCTTAGTCTTTCAGCCTACATCTTTCTCCCATGCTGGATGCTTCCTGCCCTCAAACATTGGACTCCAAGTTCTTCAGCTTTGGGACTTGGACGATTTCCTTGCTCCTCAGTGTGCAGACAGCCTACTGTGTGACCCTGTGATTGTGTGAGTTAATACTACTCAATAAACTACCCTTTATATATATATCTCTATCCTATTAGTTCTGTCCCCCTAGAGAACCTTAACAGATCAGTAACTTCATCAGCAGGATTTTCACATTAGGTGGCAGAAGCCTGGAGTTTCTATTGTAGATTTAGCACTGGCCTATGGTACTTAGCAGGTAATTTATTTCTATAGATATTCTAAAATTGTTAATATTGAGCTGTTTCATAGAGGGTTCTATAATCATTTAAAATGAAACAATTTGAAAAGACAAAATGTTGATTAATAATATTAAAACCAAATTAATAACAAAAATGAATTCATGTTGGCCAAGTAAAAAGGATTTGGCATAGATTTTGATAATTATTAAAAATGATCATGAGGCTGGGTACGGTGGCTCGTGCCTGTAATCCCAGCACTTTAGGAGGCTGAGGTGGGTGGATCAACTGAGATCAGGAGTTCGAGATCAGCCTGGCCAACATGGCGAAACCCCATCTCTACTAACAATACAAAAATTAGGCATGGTGGCAGGTGCCTGCAATCTCAGCTACTCGGGAGGCTGAGGCGGAAGGATGCCTTGATTCTGGGAGGCAGAGGTTGCAGTAAGTCAAGATCACGCCACTGCACTCCAGCATGGGTGACACAGTAAGACTCTGTCTCAAAACACACACACACACACACACACACACACACACACACACACACACACACAAAGATCATGAATGTAAAAAAGAGAAATATATAAACACAGAAGATAGTTCAGAGAAACGCTTATTAGTTTTCATTCACTAACAAAAAGATAATGGTTTTGTGTCACTTACATGATTATTTTGAAGATTTTCCAGCAATGATGAATCGCTAAATGTTTTTTCATCTCCAAACTGTGAGCTCTGCCTGAAGAGGAAAAAAATACAGTAAACCCAGTTTATTTATACAAGTCTATTATTTGATAATGTACTTTATAAGTAAAGTGTTATGTCTCCAAAACCTTAACAAGTTAAATAGAATTTGGCCTGCATTTCTAAATAAGACATCATGGATTTCATGATTGTATCATAAAATACATTCATGCATTCTAAAATGTGAAAGACATTTACAGTGTAATGAAAAATAGTATTTTATAGTTCATTTTTTTCTGGATTTAAATTACTTTGCAGCCACATGAAATTTTTTTAAAAATAAAAAACTATTTAAACATCTGGAATTGAATTTCTTCCACTTCTATAATATTTTCAATTTTCAGATTCTAAGAATTAATGAAAGTTATTATACAAAATATTCTTTTAGGCATATGAGAACCCTTTAAAATCTTTATATGTAGTGATGAAAATCATGAAATATAAAAACATGAATAAACCATTTACAGATTATATCATCTATCACTAATATTTGAGCAAATATTTATGAACATATTGTATTTGTTCTGTAAATGTAAGAACAAATCATAAAAGTATGGCTTTTTTTGTGTTATGCTATCTTCAGATTAGCAAATGTATTATGTACTTCACAGGATAAAAATGGAGCCAGTTATCTCTGCAAACTAGCTATCATTAATCCCATGGCCATGCAATTAAATATAAAAATACTGAGATTTAAAGGAAAAAGAAGGAACACTTAAGTGAGAACATCAAAAGAAAAGGGTATAGTTTGCAAAGTTTAGTGAAAATATATACATTTGAGGTTCAGTGCACAGAAGAAAATTTCAGATTTCACTGAGGGGAAAAAATGTGTCTGATACTAAACAATTATAATCCAGAAAGCTTTTAATTACGTTTACAGGTTTCAAAGAGTATTATCAATGTCAACATGTCAGATATTAAGACTTTCATATTTTAAAGGCAGCAGCTTGACAGGAAGGAAAACTCATTGAAGAAAATAGAATTTGAAAGACTAGAACATACATATATCTTTAATGAAATGCATTCCTCCAGTAAACCTAAGGAGGAGGTTAGAATGTTTATAATGGAACACATCTTTATTTACAGGTACTAAGTTTGGTCTATTAAGTCTCAAAATCATAAGATAATATATCTTTATTAGCAGGTAGTAGTTTAGAATAATCAAAATATCCTTAGGGGCTAAAGTAAACACGTCATCATCATCATTATCATTATCATTTCTCTAGTTTTAAAGACGGAAGGAAAAAATCCAGGAATTTTTAAATGACTTATCAATGTATAGAAAAAATGTTAGCATTTCTCCTCCAAATATTACCATTTATTAAAAAGAGTTCATTACTTGGGTCTTAATGAAATGTTCCTATTATTAAAATATATTCATAAGGACTTCTGCCAAGACAACTGAATAGGAACAGCTCCTGAGCGCAGTTCCCAGTGAGAGAGATGCAGAAGGTGAGTGATCTCTGCATTTCCAACCAAGGTACCAGGTTCATTTCAATGGGACTGGCTGGACAGTGGGTGTAGCTCAAGGAGGGCAAACTGAGGCAGGGCAGGGTGCTGCCCCACTTGGGAAGTGCAACTGGACAGAATTGGGGACTTCACCCCCTTGGCACTCTGGTTCAGATACTGCGCTTCTCCCATGGCCATTGAGAACAGTCCACAAGAATGCCACCAGGCTGAAAAGCACCATGTGTTACCAACACAGATCTGAGTGACAGCTCTGGCTGGCCCGACACTGTGAGTTTTCTGCATGGATATGGGCAGAAGTTCTGACTAGCACTGAGAGCACCTGTGGGATGGATCTACGCACCCCACCTAGGAAGAGTGAGAGCTGAAAGCAGGGAGATAGGTGATACAGCTTGGCAGGTCCCACCCCTACAAGGACGAGCAAACTGAAGCACTCTTGCTTGAGAGTTTCACAGCCAGCACATCAGTCTGAGTTTGACCCGAGATGATCAATCTCAGTGAGGGGAAGGGTGTCTGCCATTGCAAAGCTGTGTCTAATCTCACCTGTGTAAACAAAAGCCAGAGGAAGCCTACACAGCAGCCAGGCTGAGTCCAAGGCAGCCCAGCAGAGTCTCTGCAGGCAGACAAGGGACTGACTGCCTCCTCAAGTGGCTCCATGACCCCTGAATAACGAAAAAAACACCTCCTACAGGAGAGCTCAGGCTGATACCTGGTGGGTACCTTTCTGGGACGAAGCAACCAGAGGAAAGATCAGGCAGCAGTCCTCGCTGCTCTGTAGCCCCTGTGGGTGATTCCCAGGCAAGCAAATCTGGAGTGGACCTCCACCAGTCCTACAGTAGAGGGGCCTGATGGTTAGAAAGAAAACTAAAAAAAAAAATAAAACATCAACAGAAAGGACGTCCACTCAGAGACCCCCATCCGAAATCACCAACTTCAAAGATCACAGGTGGATAAACTCACGAAGATAGGAAGAAATCAGCGCAAAAAGGATGAAATCATCAAAGACCAGAACACATCTCCTCCTCCAACGGATCACACGTCCTCACCAGCAAGGGAAAAAAACAGGATGGAGAATGAGTTTAATAAACTGACAGAAGCAGGCTTCAGAAGGTGGGTAGTAGCAAACTTCTCTGAGCTAAAGGAACATGATCTATGCAAAGAACTAAAAACCTTGAAAAAAGGTCAGACAAAATGCTAACTACAATAACCCGCTTAGTGAAGAACATAAACGACTTGATGGAGCTGAAAAACACAGCATCAGAACTTTGTGAAGCATACACAAGTTTCAATAGTGGAAGAAAGTTTCAGGCAGAAGAAAGGATAGCAGAGATTAAAGATCAACTCAATGAAATAAAATGAGAAGGCAAGATTAGAGAAAAAAGAGTGAAATGATATGAACAAAGCTTCCAAGAAATATGGAATTATGTGAAAAGACCTAATCTATGCTTGATTGGTGTACCTGAATGTGATAGGGAGAATGAATCCAAGCTGGAAAACACTCTTAAGGATATTATCCAGGAGAACTTCCCTAACCTAGCAAGGCAGGCCAACATTCAAATCTAGGAAATACAGAGAACACCACAAAGATACTCCTCAAGAAGAGCAACCTCAAGGCACATAACTGTCAGATTCACCAGGGTCAAAATGAAGGAAAAAGGGCTAAGCGCAGTCAGAGAGAAAGGTCGGGTCACCCACAAAGGGAAGCCCATCAGACTCACAGTGGATCTCTCAGCAGAAACCCTAAAAGCCAGAAGAGAGTGGGGGCCAATATTCAACATCCTTAAAGAAAAGAACTTTCAACCCAGAATTTCATATCCAGCCAAACTAAGCTTTGTAAGAGAAGGGGAAATAAAATCCTTTATGGACAAGCAAATGCTGAGAGATTTCGTCACCACCAGACCTGCCTTACAAGAGCTCCCGAAGGAAACACTAAACATGGAAAGGAACAACCAGTACCAGCCACTGCAAAAATGTATCAAATGGTAAAGACCAATGACGCAATGAAGGAACTGTGTCAGCTAATGGGCAAAACAACCATCAGTAACAAAATGGCATGATCAAATTCGCACATAACAATATTGACGTTAAATGTAAATGGCATAAATGCCTCAATCAAAAGACACAGACTGGAAAACTGGATAAACAGCCAAGACGCATAGGTATGCTGTCTTCAGGAGACCCATCTCATGTGCAAAGACACACATAGACTCAAAATGAAGGGATGGAAGAAGATTTACAAAGCAAATGGAGAGCAAAAAAAAGCAGGGGTTGCAATCCTAGTCTCTGATAAAATGGACTTTAAACCAACAAAGATCAAAAGAGACAAAGAAGGACATTATGTAATGGTAAAAGGATCAATGCAACAAGAAGAGCTAACAATCCTAAATATATATGCACCCAATACAGGAGCACCCAGATACATAAAGCAAGTTCTTAATGACCTACAGAGAGACTTAGACTCCCACTATAATAGTGGGAGATAATAATAATAGTGGGAGACTTGAACAATAATAGTGGGAGACTTGAACACTCACTCCACTGTCAATATTAGACAGATCAATGAAACAGAAAATCAACAAGGATAGATAGGTCTTGAACTCAGATCTAGACCAAGCTAACCTAATAAACATTTACAGAACTCTCCACCCGATTTTCACAGAATATACATTCTTCTCAGCACCACACTGCACTTACTCTAAACTCGACCACATAATTGGAAGTAAATCACTCCTCAGCAAATGCAAAAGAATGGAATTCCTAACTGTCTCTCAAACCACAG
>CAUYLG010009000.1:0-19659 GCA_963573385.1 Cacajao melanocephalus
AAAAAAAACCCAAAAAACAAAAAACAAAACCTTCCCAGTCTATGTGCTTTGCTGTATGAAATTTCTACATTTGACAATCAACCTGTGTTACTGAGCTTAGCCCTGTGCTGTTGTACTGTTGGATGAAGGTGCTCTTTTGAGTCAGGTAAAAAAAGATGCCCTTTTGAGTACAGAACCTCTAGGTGTGAGAAACTAGGTAGAACCAAGCAGTTCTGCAGTGGGGTCTAGGGTAGCTTGAATACTCTTGTTACAGTGATTTTGTCATTTATTGTATGCTATACATTTACTCTTTTTAAAATTTATTGTTCAGTAACACCCTATTATACTCTCAGGTGACCATCAATTGCATGCTCACTCTATTCACAGGTTATTTGCTTCTCCCCACTTCCCTTTGAAGAGACTTTACTTTCCTGTTTTGTATACCAATATCTACTGAGTTCAATTGCTAAGGGTGCAAGTTCATATTATCCCCTATCTAAACTTGATTTCATTAAATTTTTAGGAGAAATACCTAATGTAGATGATGGGGGGATGGATGCAGCAAACCACCATGGCGTGTGTATACCTATATAACAATCCTGCACGATCTGCACATGTACCCCAGAACTTAATGTATAATAATAAAAAAATTTTTAAAAGCAAAAAAATTATAAATTATTTCATGTAATAAATTATAAATAATTGATAAAGCTTAACTTCTATCCCTCCTGAATGTATGTTTACATTAATAGAAAACGAACTTTTAAAGGTGGATAAATATATCTCATCTCTCATATAACTGTCAAGCATTGTAAAGGGTTTGAGACTTTGTTGTACTTGAAACCTAACTAGTTGGCTTTCCATAGTTTCATGGATGCTGCCAGAAGATAAGAGGCTTCTGGATCAGAAATAGAAGGCAATTTATTACTCACAGCAATATTAGTAGCCAGATATTGGTTGTTTCAATTCTTACAAGGTGTTTCAAAGAGGGTCAGGTGACATCTGCACATGCAATGGGTTGTATTACAACAGGAGAATCTAGAACTTAATGAACCGGAGTCTATTATAATGGGCAGCAAGCATGTATACTCTTTGTTTTCAAGAGAGACACTATATATTCCAAGATTGTTCACAAAACAAACATACTGGAGAAGATAATTGAGAATAAAGGCGAGGTGTGGTGGTTCATGCCTGTTTCATAATAAGGAAAAGCTTTCCAAAAACCCTACATGTAACATTTTTTGTATTAGAATTTTGTGTACTATTTCTCCAGTATATTATTTGCCATTAAATTATATATATATATATTTTTTGTTTGTTTGTTTGTTTTTTGAACTTCAGAATTGCCCAGGTATGGCGGCTTATGCCTGTAGGCCTAACAATTTGGGAGGCCAAGGTGGGAGGATTTGCTTGAGTTCAAAACCAGCCTGGGCAACATGGTGAGACCCCATCTCAAAAAAATATTATCTAGTAAAATAATTAGCCATTATTCATATGCTTCCTGCTATTGCTTAGAAATTCTTGCTCACTCAGGGGTTAAATATTTACTATATTTTTCATATATTTTATGTTTTTTAATATTTAATTTTTAAGATCTATACTTCCAAGGGCAACTTGATAGCCAATTTCACCAACTTGGGTGAAATTTTTAAGATCTACACTTCCAAGGGCAACTTGATAGATCAAGGTAGTGAGCTCTACCTTGTTCAATTGTTTGTGGTGGTTTCTTGGTCATGCACTAATGTTATACATTATTGGGTGTCTATAAAACATAGTGTTTGAAGTATGTTCTTCCTTCCCCTCACAAATTTTTTAGTGAGTGACAATCTTGCTTTGGATCCAGGCTACATCTTTATGCTCATCTATTAAGGACTAGGGTAGAAATAATCAAAATATTTGATTTCATGTATTGATGGGAATAAATAAAACAACTGCTTATTCTAACTCCAACATATGCTCTGAAGTCATAACAGACAATATCTTCCAAAATTTAATCAACTATTTAAATGGCAAAACATATTATGATTTTTTTGGGTCAGTTTCATGTTTAAAGATTTTTAATATGTTGAATTTTGGGGAAGTAAAAACTTAAACCCTATTCTTCAGTGTAAAGTAACCTGCTTTAATATTCAGTTGCTACCCACTTGGGGAAGAAAATTGCTCTCCAAATAGCATAATGCATTTTTGCGTGTGTGTGAGATAGTGGTGAAGGTAGGGAGGATTTAAGAAACGTTTTACACTCTGGCAGTGGTGTTGATGGGGAGGAATAGAGACATAAGAAAGGATTGAACTCTTTACTTTTTTTTCTTTTCCTTTAGCCAGATAATAAAAGGCAAAGCCCAATTTCATGCCAAATCAATGGGGGTGAGTTATTTTGACAGAAATTTGCCATCCTTCACTGATCATGTGGTACTCTGGATAATAAATATTTTAAGTCAGTACATTACTGGTAATTTATTAGGCCATATGAAATAATAAAAACAATATAAAAGTCTAGAGATGAAAAAGGCTAGTGAAACAGAAGGTCTGTGTGAATGTTCAATATTTTCCAGAGTTTTACTATTAATATTATAGGTTAGTGGAAGAAAAGAACATGTTTACTAAGTAGGGATGGGCGTTTTCATTTCTTTTTCAATTGTCTCCCTCATATTTTCCTACAAAGCTTATGCTTTTATCCTCCAAAAGAAAAAACCCAGAAATATATTTTTTTGTTATAAGTCTGGTATGCAGTTTTTTTTTAAGTATTTCATGTCTATTTCCTTCTAAATCTAGGCAATACATTCACATCTCTAAGTTCTGATGTTGTTCATGAGGATCAATGTAAAAATTACTTTCAAAGCAGAATGCAGAAATACTTGGGTCTATGAAACTGATTCTCAATAAATTCCGGTTATCATTAAAAAAAAAAAAACCTAGTGGGTCCCCAGCTATTGAAGCTAGTGTTAGAGGAATATAACTGCTTAAGGGATGCTTGGAATGTAAGAATAGCATGGTGTTTTCTGACCTTGGGGAGCTGTAGGGGTCTTCAGATAAATCAATAAGCATCACAAAGAATAGGTCTTTGAAACTAATACATTTCCAAAACATTTTGAGGGTAATGATGATTTAGGTAATTCCCCTGCCATGTAGAGAATGAGTGGCACCATTGCAGTGGCTTTGTGGAGAGGTTGGGTCATAATCCTTATGTTGAGGAGTAAGCTGGGTGCTAGATGCTCCTGAGAAAGCAGCTGTTCTATGTGGTTGAAGCAGAGAGGCAGAGTGGAGGCAAGGACTGGAAGAGCTGGACTGTAGACTCAGGTGGTCAGAGGCCCATCCTGGCTCTGTTGTTCAGCTTGAAACTGTGGAAGTCACTTTACCTCTCTCTATTTTAGTTTCCTCATTTGTGAAGTGGGCAGTAATTGTACCCATAAGCACTATTCTGAGGATTAAATGAGCTCATCTGTTTAATGCACGTATGCATTACATACATATAATGTGTATGGATGTAATGGGACATGTGTATGTAGTAGGCAGTGACTGGGCAGCCTAAGAACTTGATATAAATGTTGTGAAATAAAGAAAATAAACTTCTTGGGAAAGTTATGAAGGCAGGAAAGGAAGAATGAGGCACATGAAGTCTCCAGAGACCCACATGGGCCTGAAATGGAGAATTCTGGGTTGAGAAAAATAGAAAAAAAAATTGTGGTTAGAAGACTTTGTTGGGAGCAATCAAAGTTTACATTAACTTGACAGAGTGATATAAATGCTGCGACCACTGGAATGAAGTGACCTGTGTCCCAGTGTGGAGCATGGGTGGAAAAGATAATGCTAAAGCTGAGGACAGAGAGGGAGAGCTGGGGAGGCCATTTCTTATTTCTCTTCTTTACATCCCCAATCTGCTCATATGGTTTTAGGACACCTCAGATTCCTTTTGAAAGTAGGTGATAAAATAGTTTCTGGTTAAGTAAAAAAGAAGTCCGAGTAATAAATAAAACAAGGGAGTCCTGGACAAAGTGATCATGGGCTGAAGAGGAGGTGATTTAGGGACATTGAGGTAATACTAATGCTTAGGTTGCACATTGACCAAGTGTGGGAGTGCAGTACACACCTCATCTGCAGGTATTGGGCTCAAGGAAAGGGAGTTATAGATAAATCCACCATATGGTAGATGAGCAGAGACTCTGAATACATCTGTGAAAGCATTTTACTTTTCCTTTAAGTAGAGATGTTTTCAAAATAGTGGGTGATATGATGACATGAGATTAGATAGAAACAGAGAGAAGAGGAGAGGGGAGTACATAAAGAGTTATTTTAATGTTGGGAAGGCTTTGTCCACTGCAGTGAACATCCAGAGATGCAGTGACTACTGTCTGCCACCGTAAAAGAACCATCGATGGAAGTACTATTTCCAATGCTCCTGATAGCAGTAAAAATATGTTTTTAAATTAAATTTGGAATTTTCTTCCTCAGAGCTTCTTCTTCAAAGATGAATGAGCCTCTTACAGTATGTCTAGTTAAATAAAATAATGGGTGTGAAAGGCTTTACAAAACATTAATGTGCTATATAAATGGAAAGTGTTATCATTGTGTACTGTGTATTAAAAGACATGCAGTAAAAAGATGTTATTTTTGTGGACTAAATAGTCAAATATGGGCTGTATGACAGCACTGTGAAGTGAAGTCATAATTGATGAATGGCTGGGCCCAGGGAAGGTTGATTAATGTGTGGATGCTAACCTGGAAGAATACCTCTGGTGTAATGTTAAAGGGTTTTTGTCTTGTTTTCTTTCTTTGCCCTTTTCTCACTTAAATGTTTTCCAGTGAGTTAAAGGTGTACTTATCAAATTTAATGATAAGACTAGTATGGGGGAGGTAACGAACATATATCAACCTTAGAAGGTATTCTGCTATATGAATAAACCAAGTTTCAGATACGCTAGTAACTTACCCGAGACCACTCATTTAATAGTAGATGGTATTATATGAGTAACCTAAGACTAGTAACTTGCCCAGTAGAGTGGCAGAGCTGGCATTTGAAACTAGACAACCTGAGTTAGAGAATGTACATCTAAAACACTTTGCTTAGTTATTCATTCATTTACTTAACGAACACAAAGCACTCACACTTACACAAGAGACTGATCTGAGCATTATACAACTGTTACTCACTTAATCCTTGTAACAACACTATGAAGTAGATACTATTATTATTTTCATTTTATTATGCCTTAGAAACTGAGGGACAGGGAAGTTAAGTACACTCCCCAAGGTCATGCAGCTAGTAAGTTGATTGAAACATAAGGCAGTCTGACAGGGGAGTCCATTCCTCTGACCACCATGTTATACCACCTCTGCTCTATGCTGTGCTCCTTTAGATAATGTGCCCAGCTTCACACAGCCAGATCTGAGGTGATCCTGCCCTCTCCTTATACCCTGGGAACCAGGGAGTCTTTGAGGTTTCAAAGGAAGCAGTGAGCATCTATGATTCCGTTGATGCTCTTTTGACCTACCTTGGAGCATCCATGCCTGGAGGCATCTTGTGATGCCACCAATTCAGTTCTAGACTCTTAAATCCTCATCTTTGGTTCTTACTGCCAGACAGCATTCCCTCCTGCATGAAATACATCCTTATTCTCATTACATCTCCCCATAAAACTTTCATCAATTTGAAAATTGTAAATGCATTCCTTTTTATGCAGACATTTAATCTATGGTTAAATGACAATTGAGCAGTATATCCTCCTGCATACCCAAATACCATCCCAACTTGGCAATTTGAAAATAAATTGATGATCTTAAAATTGGCATAGGTTTTAAGGAAATAGAATATTCTCAACCATAGATTTTAGAGGATGCTTATTTGTAAAACAAATTACAGGGCACACTTTGGCTTGATCAACACATTGTGCTTAAGAGAGGTTTCAGATAGAATCACCAGCTTAGCAAATCTGATTTGAATTTGTCTGTGGACAAGACACTATGTTCCTTTCTTATGTGCATGAATGAAACCAGAACTTTCAACCTCTCAGCCTTTCAAACTCTCACTTTCAGAAACACTGGAGTTTAAAATATAAAGGTGTTGTTTTTGCTTCACACCCAAATGTCAAAGTTAGATTTTCTGATTTCTCTTGATTGGCTCCAGGTGATGTTAAGTGGAATGCAGAAAATTATCAAAATCAATCTATCTTCAAAGGTTTTCTTTGAAATTATAGGATCTGAATGAAAAGGTAAAATAGCAGTATTTTTATTCGAAGTTGTCTTCCATGATTTTCATAGCTCTTGCTCGGAGCAAGTAAAATTGGTAAAATAGATTTTTTTCCCTCTTGAAAGGTGATTGTTAGGGCCTTAATATTTTCCAAAGAACTATAGTATTTCTTAAGCAATCTGACTCTTGCTTACTGAATTTTTAAAGGATTTAATTCCAACTTAAATGCATCAGCAAAGTGACTTACATTACATATTAACAGTAAATGCCGTGCATGAATCATAGCTAAAGAATGCAGCTAACACTGGGAACCGTAATTCATAACCAACTATAGTCATTTAAAAGTTGAAGTATTCAAAGCCTGCCACCAGAGAACTTCCAAGAACTGGAAGACCAACAGTCCTGATCAAATGTCAAATCCAGTAGAAGACTGGCATATTCTAGAAGGCTAAGCAAAATCCAGAGTAATCAAAAATATAATGCTGAAGGTATGGGTTAATGTCTTGCTACACAAAATGTGATTGATAGACCAACAGCATTGACTTTTACACACAAATTCATTAAAAATGCAGAATTTTAGGCCATATCTCAGACCCTCTGAAGCAGAATCTAATTTTTAGCAGGATCTTCTGGTGATTCATGGGCACGTTACAGTTTGGAAAGCAGCACTTCAAAGTATTCTTGTTAATGTAATTATGTGAATAATTGCTCTTTTCCAAAAACAATGTCATACTCAGAGGTAATGATCATCCTTATTTTACGATGGGGCTATCATCTCGTAGTGGGAAAAAATTCTTATACTCTATTGCTTGGGAAAGATAATAACTGATATAGAATTATTTTTCCTGAAGGAGCAAAAGCAGTTATAGGGGAAAGAATAGCAGCTCATCACTTTCAGCAACAACAAGTGCCAGCTTGACCTGCATTGTTATTTCACCTTGCACTTCTCATCACATTATGCTGGGGGATTCTTTTCCTTCCTTTCTTATTTTTGAGCCAGAGAAGGAAACTGACCTAGAGGTTGCTGCAGGCATTTAGAAATATGGTTTTCTTTGTCAGTTCTGTTCGACGCTGCAGCAGTTCTTACCTGAGTGACTTTAAGAGTTTATCAGTCATGTGACTATTGAGACACCCAAGCCATCAGGCAAGTACCTCTCCCATGACACGATAACTTGTGTTAATAATAAAATGAAGCTGTGATAGGAGATGTGAAAAAAAAATTAGAGTGGGACTATGAAGTCGTGAGGGAGAAGATGAGAGAGTCAGGACTAAGTGAGGAGAGCTGTAGCCCTAAGTCACCTGGAGGTTGCGTAGAAAACAGATCATTAGGCAGCGCTGGTGCTGGGGAGAAAATGGCCACCAGCCACTTCCTGTTCTTTTTGTTTTTGCTGCCTAAAAGCGCAGATAACACCACACATTTTCTTATCTGAGGTCTTAGAGAACGTTTATGGTGAATTTACCAGGAAAGAAGAAAAGAAGGGGCTGTTATACAAAGAGATCACATTCTTTCTTTCTTTCTTTCTTTTAATGGTTAATGACAGTTACAGGATTAGAGGAGTGCAGTTGGCTTTTTAACCTGAGAGCCATGTTAGCTGTGACTGGAGAGAACTGCAGTTTCAAAGCCCGGGGTGAGAATGTCCACAGTGACAATGCCGCTAATGCTATAGTCAAATCAGTTTTAACACCATTGCAATCATTTCCTGTCCTGCTTGCTGAGGTTGACATTGTAGCTGGGACTTCAGAGGAATCCTAGTTAACTTTGATAGTTGTACATTTTGAATCACATGATTGTCAGGGTCAAACTAACTTGCAGCTGTGTAAGCTAAACTTTTGTAAATAAAGAAAACATGTGGCCAATCCAAACTAGGAATAAACACACTATAAATGCAGTTTTAAACCTTTTCTTGCCCTTAGAAGATTCACGTTCACAACTTACTCCTCCTTCCTGCCCCCATCATCTCTTTTCCACGGTGTTCTTGTCTGTCCTGTTGCTGTGGCGTTATAATTGGTCTCTCGGATTCCATGCTTATCATCTCTTGTCTGTCTTGTGCATAGGAGCCGTAGTACTCACCTCAAAATGTCGGTAGCTAGGTCATGCCACTTCTCTGCTCTAAACCCTCCAGAGTATTCTTATCTCATCCAAAGGAAATCCCAAATTCTAACTCTGTCAGACAAGCTCTGATAATGTGGCCCACCCTCTGCCTGGGGCATCTCTCTGGTATCCATCTCCTGCCTCCTCTGCCTTTGCCCAGCCATCCTGGCCTTCTCCTTCCCCACCCATACTAGACGGGTCTTGCCTAACGGTCTCTGCTTGGACTATAATTTTCGAAGATATGCACTGAACTTACCCTTCATTTACTTTAGCTGTCTGCTCAGAAGTTATCAGCCATGTGCAGTGGCTCATGCCTGTAATCACAGGACTTTGGGAGGTCAAGGTGGAAAGATGGCTTGAGCCCCAGAATGTGAGACCAGCTTGGGCAACATAGTGAGACCCTATCCCTACAAAAAATACAAGAATTAGCCGTATGTGGTGGCCCATGCCTGTAGTCCCAGCTACCCAGGAGGCTGAGGCAGAAGGGATCGCCTGAGTCTGGGAGGTGGAGACCACCGTGAGCCACGATTGCGCCCTGTGCTGCACTCCAGCCTCGGCAACAGAGTGAGACCCCGTTTCAGAAAACAAAGTTACTTTATTGAGGAAATTCCCCGGAACCCTTCCTACAACCCCTATGCTCCAATACTTACATAACTTAAAACCATGTAATGCACCATACGTTTGTGGTTTTTTTTCAATGTTTGTCTTCCCCAGGTAGAATGTAACTCTGTGAGAGTAGAGATTTTGTTTTGTTCACCTCTGTCTTCCCAGTGCTCCGGAATGTCAGACATATATTAAGAGAAGTGCTCAGTTAGTATTTGTGAATGGATGATTTTCAAGCCTTGTTTGTGCACCTGGTACTCTGCGCATTTTCTCACTCTCCTTGGCTCACAAGCACTTTTCTACCTTCCTGCTTTTGTTGGGATTCTTCCTTTGTTCCTTTCTACTTTCTCAAAGCTGCATGTTCAAGTCTTACCTTTGCTTCAGGTCTCACCTCCTCCAGGAAACCTCTTTCATTCTATTTTTCAAAGCTGAACATGTCTCCTCCTGGTCCCCCTAGAACTGTCTGTGTTCTCTATGTCTCTGTCTTATACTGGAATTATAATCTTCATGAACTGGAAGCATCCAAAGGTGGAACCCTATCTGATTTATCTTTAGCCCCTGACTCCCCCATCTCCATCCCATCTCCTCTTACCCCACAAAATTTACTTTTTGCTTTATACAAAGAAGGTACTGAATGCACATTTGGTCAATAAATATTGCCGAATAGATTTACTTTACAGTAACAATCTTTGATTTGATGGTGTGGCACTTGGATGAGAAATGGTAGTAGAGTGCTCTCATAATTCTGCACTTTTTTCCTCCCCAAAATTTGCCTAGTTTGGTGTTTTGTGTGTGAGGAAAGTAGAAAAGAAAGTTGCTCCTGGGTGTTACCATTTTGCTTTATTTTAATAAGTGCTGAAAAAGAAAACATTCATACAGAAGACAAAATACCTAATAATCAGAACAGAAGACAAAATACCTAATAATCAGAATGTCAGTTCTCACTCCAGGTTGGGTTAGTAACTGAGGAAAAGGTTTCTATTACAGAGAATCCTGTTAGCATCCTTCACTGCCTGAAAAATCTTCTTCCCTACCTTTCTGATGAAACCCTTCCCTATATCCTAGTAGGGAGAATCAAGAGCAAGAGGTAGCTGTGCTTAGAAGTGGATCCCTGTTTGAAAATCTGATTTTTCTTAGCATGGGTTTTCAATTCCAAACTGTCAAGATTCTGCATTAGAGGTTCACAGTGTACTTCTCTGTGGAACAGCTTGTCTAATTGGGCAAGTTTTGCTGTGGTGACATTAGGGCTCATTAGGCTTTCTCTTATCAGTGGTATAAGCTGTGAGATTTCAACCAAGCAGAGGGTTTAGGTTCTAAATGAGAAATATAGATTAGCATTTCACATAATGAAATAATGGACTTTAGTGTTACCTTTCTAGTGACAAAAGCAGGAACTTAAATCCATTGTAGGGTTCCTTGTCTAATCAATAAATAAACGAGAGACACAGAAGATTTATTTCTTCTGTGGCAACAAGCACCATCATTTTTCTTAATTATCTTTAGGTTTGCCTTTCCTGCTTTCAGATTCTTTACAAGTAAAAAACTCCCTACACTAGGAAAGGGACATCAGATCTTTTTTTTTCTCTCTCTCTCTCTTTCATACATATAGAGAGTTTTGCTTTTTAACTGTGAGTCTTATGTTTCTTAATGAAAACCTAATAAAGTCAAAGGTTTCACAAGGTTGTCCAGGATACCTTAAAGGCCAGAGAATCCAGCTGAGGAGGGAAATATCAAGGCAGATGTAGGAGAGAAAACAAATAGTTTGAACTTTGGATCCACAGATGGTTATGCCTGCCAACTGTTATGAGCCAATGAATATCTGGCCTATCATTTGTCATATTTATTGCAGTACATAATGCTGTAATTTCTCATGGCATGGTTATTTATCTTGCTGTGTTCTCTGAACAGCTAAAATTGCAGCCATGTTGGAGCATATGTATACCTTTTGGGTTTCGTCTTTAAATAGCAGTCATGCAAATTGGCACAGGCCTGCCCATCCAAGGACTGGGATTATAAATGTTGGAAAAGCAATGAGTTGTCAGATTATGGAAAATTCTGACAATAATTGAAACTATGCTCCTGGTTTTTCCTCATGTGCCTAACTACAGAGATTAAAGGAGGCAGAAGCTCTCCCCTGCAGTTTGTTTTCTCTGCAAGGTGCCATGGTGGCTTCCTGAAGTGGTGGCTGCTGGAGTTGTGAATACTCTATCTGGAGGCCTCTCTGGAGCATGCAGAGAACCGTCCAATTTCACAGTAAGGAAACGGGCTCTGGAAAGAGGGAAGTTTGAGGATGGGAAGAAGAAGGCGTGAGGTAGACTCAGTTGCTGATTTCTGACAGCAGTCGTGGGGGCACTGTGACATCAAAAGGAGCAGCAGGAACACCTGTCTTTACTGGCACCTCTGCGATTGGCAGTGGTGAGTCGTGAGTAGAGGCCACAAGATGCCTGTGACAGAAGGTGTGACTCACAGGTGGGCAGAGTCTTCAGGGCACTGTTGCTCACCTGGCACATCTCGTTATCCAGAATGAATCATTGGGTCCAAATGAAGCTTGGAGTTGGGTCAAATTTGCACGCACATTGGAGCCTCAGTGGACGGCAGATGTAAAAATGTGGGTGCCTCCCATCCATACTGGATTAGCTGTGCTCATTTCCTAGGGTATGGAAACTCGCACTCTGTTGTAGGCCCCTCTGCTATTGATGATGAAGGGCCTGTTGGGCATTAAGACTCCTGAGAACACAGGCAACTTCAAATCTCACATTAGCCAGTGGTTTTCCTCACAATGTCTTCAATCAGAAATGTTAACACTTCTTATTCCTAAGGGTTCTGAGAGCTCTCCCTTCTTTCTTTCCCTGCAAGGCAGTGAAATGGCCCTACAATGTTTAGCAGAAGACAGAAGAGACCCTGACATCATTCTAATTATTATTAGGGCTAACTTTAAAAGTCTGACGGTTAAGGCATCAAAATCCTTAATCCCTGGTTTAACCACTTTAGTCTCACCTCTTTCTACCTTTAAGTTCCTAGAGCGGATGAGGTTCCCTTCTGCCTCAGGACTCTGCACAGCCAAGACCCTAACAGGCAAGATAACTCCGGAGAAAAAGAAGGCTCTAAAAATGTAACCCTGATGATATAATTCTAAATTGTTCCCTTTCCTCATGAAATAAAAACAGCAGACTCTGTGGAGTCTCTAAAGTTGGCTGAGGACCAACCACTTGGGTTGTCTTAAGTTTAAAAGGCTGTGCTCAAAGAAAGAAAAGATGGGCAGATGACCTAGTACAAACAAGAAATACATGCAGGAACCTACATGGAGAGAGGCAAAAAGGTTAAGACTCAGAGAGAACGGAGACTTTGAAAAAATACCTAAGAGGACAAGAGGCTTTTAAAGTTATCTGCAGTGCTTAGTGCTTGGAGTGGCAGTACAGGGTCAATGGACAGCAACAATAAAAGCCACTATTTTGAGTCCTCTTTTGCATCTGTCTCCTAGGTTAGACAAAATGCTTTTAAGACTAGGAAGAGTAGAATAAGAATTGGTAGGGGAACTGGAAGGCCAAGATATGTAAAAAGATCATCAGAGAGCCCTGCTCAGATTTTTAAGTCTAGACACCTATGTCTAGTTCCTAGGGAGCCCTGAATCACTGCGGATAGCACTTGAGGGAGCAGAGACATTGGGGGAAATGCAGGCAGTCTCGAGTTGAATAAATGTCTCCATTTTCAAGAAAGGAGAGTATATTATTAAACAAATGGCCAGTGTACATTTGAAAAGTGAGCAAAGTTGAGAATGAGTACGATAGTCGCAGAAGAAGGTCACAGATCTAAGGGGGTCTAGCAGGAAGGCAAAGACAGAACTAAATTTAGTTAAATATGTGATGAGAGCAATGGGAAGGTAACATGCACAAACTCTAGGATAGGCCATCTGTGCACAAAGAACAAAAATCCTTAAAACACGGCAGTAATTCCACTGTGGTTTTAGGCCTTGATGATAGATGAGAGATTTCCGGTTCTCCTGAAGTCCCTCTAAGCAGATTTCTTCTGCCCCTTTCAATACAACCAGCATTTAGAGGTGCTTTTCTAGGATATGACTCTTTACTCTTTGTCCTTCCTTCCTGTGATCATCTCTCACACCCTAACTTGAACTGATAGGTTCAGTAGAAGAGCTATTTATATTGGGAAGGCAATTAAGAATAAATTAGGAAAGGTCTGGTTAGCAGCTGTTTGTTGGAAAAGTAGCTGAAAGAAGATTTGATAAATATTTGCTTCCTGGTCACCTTCGGCAAGCTAATGACTCTCATCCTTGGTTTCTCATCTTGGAAATGGGAGCAATAGCTAGGCAGCAATCAGACGTCTCTCATCTCCAGATTCCCTGCCCATACTCTTGCTTTTCTTGGTCTGTTCTTGGGCTTTCTATTAATTTTGCCTTTGGTTTATTACCTAGCACATTTCATCGGAGTCAGAGGCATTTTGTTTCTCAACTACTCTAAATAAACAGCAAAGTCTCTTAAATCAGTGACATGTGACAAGAAAAGAAAATGCAACAGAAATTCAGTCAGAGCATGTTTGGTCTAATTGTCTGCTGTTTAAACTATTGTAAATAATGTCAAGGTGCCCTTCTGTTTGCTGCATCTCCTCATAGCAGCTTATGCTCTGTGTGGTACAATTGAGAGACAGTGACTGAAAGGGGATGCAGGTTCTAGCAGTAGCTTTGCCACTAATGAGCAATGTGACTTTGGACAAATCTTTTTACATCCTGGCATTGTTTCCTCATCAGCGCAGTAAATGGGTTGATCTATCTTATCTCTCAGGTTGTTTCCAACTCCAGAATTTTTAAAAGCCCATGATTTAAAGCCAAAAAGTATATTATGGAATGAGCTGACAGCATACATAAGTGCAAGTTGATTAGGGAAATGGCATAGGATTATTTTTTAAATTGGCTTTCACAATAATAAATCATGGACTAAAGATACAGAGAAGAGAGATCATTTAATGTAAGTGTTCACAGAAGCATAGCATATTTTAAACAATGGTTCAAAATAACCTTTCATTCTTTGCCCTTATATTTTTCCTAATGGATGGCATAAAATGGATACTCAGCTTAAATAGTGGCTTTCATTCAATTTTAAGTCACCCCGTCATGTTGTGTTCTGCTGCTTTTTACGTTAGCTGACATTGCAAGATGTAGCACAATGCAGAATGAAGAGTTAGAAATGTGACATGGCATGTCTGAAACAATACTTGCTTTTTGCAGATCAGTTATCATTTAAAGGCTGGTATTTAGAAACATTCTTAGATAATTCAATATCTCTATGTCTCTGGTAGGAAGGATGTCAACCTGAGTTAATTTTTTGCTTATCAGTTATGATAGGACAAGATGACATTAAAACGGTTGAAAGAAACCATCCAGAATGCATATTAAAGAAATCAAGCAAATCTTTAAGGAGCTTAGGGGTTGCTTGGATTGATTTCCTGCAACCATGGAACTAAAGAAAAAGTGATAATTGTCACAGGCCACTGTCCAAAATAAACCCAGATATTTCCCATTGTTATCCTTTGTCCTGATACATTACAGTCTGCTGTGACATCACAGTCTTCCTATTTTGATTGAAGTCAAATCTTGTGAAGGAAAAAGTGTTTTACAGTGACCAGGGCTTAGTCATTTATTTGTTCCCTGAGTTTACTCAGGCTCACTAATCTTTAGGTACAATAGGTCACGTTATCAATACTGTTTCAAATTTTGCAGGCTCTCACGTCACCCACTTAAACCATGTCTGTGCTCCACTGAAATGGTCATTCCAGAGATTCCAACATATGCCTGTGAGATATCCAGTTGGTCTTCATGTGGTTGTTCCATTTTCTCAGTCAGGCACTGGAGTCTCCCGTGGGCACATGAGGGATGTGACAGAGCTCCCTAAGTGGCCAAACTGCAGGATGGTTTGAGACAAAGTTGGGGGAGAGGTCTTTTTCCATTTTGTGTGTAGAAGTTTTAAGGTATCTCAACACGGCATTGTTGGTGTCTCTTTCTGTATTGATTTTTAATGAACTAGGACCTTGAAGTTTTTCCTGAAGCCCTCTCTCTTCCTGGGTACCAGATGGGCATCCAGCAGGAGTGAATGAAAAGTGAGTGACAGCTTGGATTCTTTTGTCAGCAACCAAGGCAGTGTTTTGGGGTCATTTTTATCTCTTAGAATGACTTTCTTTGGAAATTTCTTCATTCTCTGAAGCAAATAAACATTCATCAGGTCTTCCTTGCCAGTTTTCCTGAGATGTCCAGATAGAATTTTCTGAAATGGAACATAGGCTCAAGTTGGAATCTCTGACTCTGTTCATTCAACAAACATTTTCTGAGCATAGTTTGTGTGTGAAAGACTCTCTTTCCCTTTTTATTTCTCTTTTTCCTAAAGAAATGTTTCTTTGGAATTGACTTAAATAATTGACATTTAGGACTCCTCTTAACAGAGACTGTGTTAGTCCATTCTCACGCTGCTCATAAAGACATACCTAAGACTGAGCAATTTATAAGGGAAAGATGTTTAATTGACTCACAGTTCAGCATTGCTGGGGAGGCCTCAGAAAACTTACAATCATGGCAGAAAAGGAAGCAAACATGTCCTTTTTCATATGGCGGCAGAAAGAAGAAGTGCAGAGTGAAGAGGGGAAAAGCACCTTATAAAATCATGAGATCTTGTGAGAACTCACTCACTATCACAAGAAGAGCCTGGGGGAAACCACCCTCATGATTCAGGTATCTCTCACTGGGTCTCTCCCATGACATGTGGGGATTGTGGAAACTACAGTTCAAGATGAGATTTGGGTAGGGAATCATCCAAACCATATCAGATTCTATGAAGACTTTTTCAAATAAAACACAATTAGTAAGAAATGTACTTTTGAAATGTGGGTGTCTACAGCCAGTGCTTTTATTTACACAGAAGGTCATTACTAAACACTTCCATTTAACTGGCTGATTAGACATCTTTGTAGAGGAAAAGGAATTATTAGAAAACTACAGAAGTATTTGAATTCTCCAGAAAAAGCCAATGATTGATAATTTTTAATTATTGTTGGAGTAGATCCATGTTTATCCAGGGAAAGCATGTTTGGTCGCTTTTGAATTCTCTAGAATTTTTATTGATATTTATTTTAGAATCAGAATGTTATTATAGTGAATTATTTTTCATATGTATCCCAGCACAAAATTATTTTATTGCATTGCATATTATCACATTTTACATGAACAGAGTAGGACATTTACTTAATGTTTATTTTGCATGCACATTGCTACCAAAATCACCTGCATTTGTAAAAAGCTTTGTGCTTGCAGCCATGCATAAATTGCATGTTAACTTTAATAGACTACAATGTTATATTACCATTCATATAACATTCTCAATTTCAATTATGAATGCCTGTTGTCTAATTGTGTCCCTGCAATATATGGTAGTTCTTCATATTAGTGGCAAAATATTGCTGCCCTTCATGTTTGGAAATGATATTACTGACAAAGATCTGTAGGGATGTATCTACCAGATCAATATGTGATCAATAGTTTTCTGTACTCAGAGTGGAAAATACCATAGTCACTACTGGCTGAATCTAAAATTTTTTTTAGCTGTGTCTTAAAGTTGTGGGTTCCATCTACAAATTATTGTATGGACTTAAATAATCAATCAAGAAATAGTCTAGTGGATATACATGTACACTCAACACCTTGGTTTTTCATCTTACCAGACTTTTATTCAAAAGGTTGTCCTACTTCTTTTGCTGTGAAGCTGTTTGGTCAACTTAAAGCATTGCCTTTCTAAAGCCCAGTCCATGCTTTTGGCAATATCTACTGCAATATGTGAGGACTTTGAAACAATGAAGAACTACAGTATATTTCTATATACTTCACCTCTTTTCCTCTCTCAGATTATTTTGGAACAAATCCCAAATCAATTCATCTAGAAATATTCCAGATTGTATCTTAAAATAAGAATTATCTCTCTCTTTCTCTCTTTTAAAAATAACATGATACTTTCTGTGCTACTTGCAGAGGGGTCCTTAGGGCATTGTTCTGGATTCCGATTGTAACTTCAAGGGAACCTTTCACAATATCTGGAGCCCTTGAAGTCCTGCAAATGAAGGAGAAGGATGTCCTTAAGTTCCTTGCAGCAGGAACCCATTTAGGTGGCACCAACCTTGACTTCCAGATGGAATAGTACATCTATAAAAGGAAAAGTGATGGCATCTACATCATAAATCTGAAGCTTCTCTTGGCAGGTCATACCATTGTTGCCATTGAAAACCCTGCTGATGTCAGTGTTATATCCTCCAGGAATACTGGCCAGAGGGACATGCTGAAGCTTGCTGCTGCCACTGGAGCCACTCCAATTGCTGGCCGCTTCACTCCTGGAACCTCCCCTAACCACATCCAGGCAGCCTTCCAGGAGCCACGGCCGCTTGTGGTTGCTTACCCCAGGGCTGACCACCAGCCTCTCATGGAGGCGTCTTATGTTAACCTACCTGCCATTGCTCTGTGTAACACAGATTCTCCTCTGTGCTATGTGGACATTGCCATCCCATGCAACAACAAGGGAGCTCCCTCAGTGGGTGTGATGTGTTGGATGCTGGCTTGCTAAGTTCTGCCCATGTGTGGCACCATTTCCTGTGAATGCCCATGGGAGATCATGCCTGCTCTCTGCTTCTACAGAGATCCTGAAGAGATTGAAAAAGAAGAGCAGGCTGCTGCTGAAAAGGCTGTGACCAAGGAGGAATTTCAGGATGAATGGACTGCTCCAGCTCCTGAGTTCACTGCTACTCAGCCTGAGGTTGCAGACTGGTCTGAAGGCGTACAGGTGCCCTCTGTTGCCTATTCAGCAGTTCCTTACTGAAGACTGGAGCGCTCAGCCTGCCACTGAAGACTGGTCTGTAGCTCCCACTGCTCAGGCCACTGAGTGTGTAGGAGCAACCACTGAATGGTCTTAAGTTGTTCCTGCATGGGCTCGTAAGCAACATGGAAATAAGGTTGATGGAAAATAAACATCAGTTTCTGAAAATATAAAAATGAAAAGAACATGATACAATGATCAAATCTAAAAAAAAAAACAATTTAGTCATCTTTCCTCTGTATTATCCATATTCATTCAGTATCTTTGTTTCCTGCCTGGTCTTTTGTGGTCTCCAAGTCACATTTTCTTGCCCTGATGGATGTCAGCCTCACAGTTTTGTGTGAACTCAGGCTCACTCAGTGTCTCACACAAGCATGCATCCCAAGCCTTTCTCCACCAAGGCAGATAGCACACCACTGGGCCAACCAGAGTGTGTCCCAAAAGTGAGGGGATAAAAGCCCAAGGGTAGCACTGACCTAATGGGGACAGGAGTCTGTAGAGCAGGGTTACAGCCTCCTGTCTTTTAAGTAGACAATTCCTGGAAGACTGCCACATGATTCTCAGAGGCCCAGTAAAATCATCCCCCTATGCCTGTAGTGGCAACCTCCCTAATGCACCTCTCTTGGATTTTACTCCTTTCTAGTAAGATTTTCCTTATTCCCACAGTTCTCTTCCCTGGAATTAAATCTCAAATCCATGAGCTATGCAAATCATGATATCCCATACTTTTAATAGTTTGAATCCAGATCCAAAAAACATTGCAATATGTTGATATGCAACTAAATTCACTTTAAAAAATTGTAGCAAAATAAATATAACATAAGGTTTATCATCCTAGCCATTTTGTTTTTTTTTTTTGTTGAGACAAGGTCTCATTCTGTCACCCAGGCTGGAGTGCAGTGGTACGATCACAGCTCACTGCAGCTTCGACATCTGGGGCGCAAATGATTCTCCTGCCTCAGCCTCCTGAGTAGCTGGGGCTATAGGCATGCACACCATACCCTGCTAATTTTTGTATTTTTTGTAGAGGTGGAGTTTCGCCATGTTGACCACTTGGACTCATGGGCTCCAGTAATCTGCCTGCCTTGGCCTCCCAGATTGTTGGGACTACAGGTGTAAGCCACCCCACCTGGCCCTTAGCCATTTTTAAGTGTATAGTTCTGTGGTATTAAACACATTCATATTGTTGTGCAACCATCACCAGCATCTGTCTCCAGAACTCTTCTCACCTTACATAACTAAAACTCTGTACCCATCAAAATTAAAAATACTCTCCATTCTCCCAGCCCCTGGCAATGATCATTTTACTTTCTGTTTCTATTAATTTGACTACTCTAGATACATTATATATGTAGAATCATATAGTATTTATCTTTTTATAACTGGCTTATTTCCCTCTGCATAATGCCCTCAAGGTTCATCCATGTTGTAGCATGTGTCATAACTTCCTTTTTTTTTTTTAAAGCTGAATAATATTCCATTGTATGTTTATACTACATTTTGCTTTTTTATTCATCCGTCGATGGATATTTGGGTTTCTTCCACCTTTTCGCTATTGTGAATAAATGCTGCTATGAACATGGGTGTACCACTATCCCTTTAAGACCCTGCTTTCAATTATTTGGGTATGTATCCAAAAATGAAATTGTTGGATCAGATGGCAATTATATTTTACATTCCTAGTAACATTGCACAAGGGTTTAAATTTTTCCATATTCTTATCAATACTTGTCATTTTCTGTTTGCTTTTATTTTTTTATTTTTTATTTTTTTAATTTATGTTTATTTTTTTTACTTTTGAAAGAAAGAAAAAGAGAGGAAAGAAAGTGAGAGTGAAAGAAAGAAAAAAAAGAATGTAAGAGAGAAAGAAAGAGGAAGAGAAAGAGGGAGAGAGAATGAGATTCTTGTTCTATTGCCCAGGCTAGAATGCAGTCTAAAAATGG